>RCUC01162029.1:0-79805 GCA_003697995.1 Taxidea taxus jeffersonii
CGGCGGCGGCGGCGGCGGCGGCGGCGGCGCGGGGGTTGAGCCGTGTAGTGCGGACGCGCTCGTGCTCGGGAACTATCGGATTAAACTTGAATCGAGTGAAATTACACAAAGGAGCGCCGCTGAGGAGGCGGCCCGGGGACCCGGAGACCCTGAAACTCGCCAGAGCCCCATTCGCCCCCGGCCAACTCCGCGCCCGTGGATTAGACCCCTGGCCGCGGCCGCCGAGCCAACTCCGGAGCCCGTTCTGCGTTTTGTTTTCCCCTCGGCACAGGACAGCGGAGGAGCCCTGCCGACCGACCCGGTGAGTGCGAGAGTTCGCCGGGCGCCTCCGGGAGGGGCGGCGGCAGGAAATCGTTTCGGGCCGGGGCCGGGGCCGCGCGAGGAGTTGGGAGCGAGGAGTTGGGCGTGTGCGGGGCGAGGGGCGAGGGCGGGCGGGGGCCGGGGCCGGCGCAGGAGCGCAGCGCCGCCCGTGCCGTGTCGCCGGCGTCGCCGCCCGCGGGGCCCGAACCCGCGCCCCGAGCGCCGCCCGGCGCCCCAACTTTTGCCTACGTCCGCGGGGCCGGCGGCGGCGGGGGCGCGCGGTCCGGCCGAGGGTCACTTCCTCGCATGTAAATGGCTTTTTGTTGTGCTGCCGGCGTGGGGGGGGGGACGGGGGACAGGAGGGAGCGTGTCTGCGCGCGGGGGAGCGCGAGCGCGTTTCCTCCCGCCGGCGCCGAGCACGAGTTGCCGGCTCCATTCGAAAGAAAAAGGAAGGAGGAAAAGTTGGGCTCCAACTCAAGTGCGAGTGGGCGATGGGCGCGCGGGCGCGGGGCGGCTGAGCGGCGGCGGCGGCGGTTCGGGGACGGCGGCGACCCCCGCCTCCCGCCCCCGCCCCCCGCTCCGGACCGACCACGCCGCGCTCGCCGGGAGCGGCGGCCGCACCGGCGCGAACAAAGTGCGTCCCTCCTGGCGCGGCGGCGCCGGCCCGCGCGGGGACGGCCACCGGGCGAGGTGGGTCGGCGGCGGGGAAAGTGCGCGGGGCGCCGCGTGGGGCGGGGGCGGCGCGAACACGCGGCGCTGGGGGCGTCCGGACCCCAACCCGTGCCGGCCGCGGGCGCGGAGTTGCGAGCCCGGAGCTGGGGGTTCTCGGGGCTCCCCGGCAGCTCCCAAATGCGCGTGGAGGAGAAGAAAGGGAGCGGGGCCGGGGCGAGCGCGGGGAGGCGCGGAGAGGAGGGGACCCCACCTTGCCGAGCTGGCCGGGCCGGCGGCGGCGACTGCATAATAGCGACTTTAACCCCCCGAGGCAATTCGGCTCCCCCAGCCCCGACCCCGCCGGGGGTCAGCGCCGGGCGGGGGGGGGGTCACCAGGTGGCCCCCGAGGTGGCTCGGGTGCGCTTTGCCCCCGCAGAGATCCGCGGTTCGGAGCGTGAACGGCCGAGGTGGCTGGAGGCCAAGCGGTCAGCGGGGAGAGGAAGGAGGGCGGCGGGGGACGCGTTGTTTGTTTGGTTCGCACCGAGGACTGGGCTCACCGGGGGTGCGGGGGCTCGGGCACCCGGTGGGCTGCGGTGCGGCTGCGTCCGCGCGGGGCGAACGCGGCCCGGGGGGGGGGGGGGGGGGGGGGGACCCGGGGGGGGGGGGGGGGGTCGAGAGGCTCCGGGGAAGGAGCCGCCGGCCCCGAGCAGCCATCATTACCGAGCCGCCTTTCTCCGGATGGCTCTGCCTCGAGGAGCCCCGCGCCGTGGGAGCGCACCCCAAACTCCCGGCCGGCCGCCCGCTTTGTGAGCGCCCCCGTAGAGCGGGCGGCGCGGGGAGTGCTCCTGCTATGGGTCGGACGGTTTTCCCGGAGGTCACTTTTAGAGACTGTTCACGCTTCGATTTTAAACTAGTTTTTTCCCCCCTCTCTGAACAGACAATGGACAAAAGAAAAGTAGCAACCCACATGGAGAGTTTCCTTTTGAATTGCTAGAATTAGATACACTATCCAGCTCTCTACTCGCTAAGTATACTTTTTAGTTTCCCATTGTATATTATCTAGCAATCGATTTAAATAACTTACCTTGAAATATGTCCATCCTCTGGGCTCGATTGCTGGGGTATGTTGAATATTTTAATTTATTTTAAAAGGACTTATGTGAAGGCCCTGATTTTTATTTTATAAAAATATTAATTTAAGCCGTCTTTGCAGTGGGCATTACCTTTCAAAGAGGTTGAGTGTGTTTCCCCCCTAATTCTCTCCCAATAACGAGAGGGGGGAGTACTCACTATACGTAATAATCAAATAGGGAAAAAAATAGTTCTCTTTATTTCCTCACAGATCCATTCTAACGATGACAAACAAATCTTAGTGACTGCGACCTTAACAGCATGGGAACCTGATTTATCCCAGTTATAATTCTATTTAGATTGTAGTAATGTGTGAGTACTAGGTAATTCTTATTTCAGAAATAACTTGAGCAGTGATTTTATGAAGTTGAATCTGTCTCCCAGCCCCCAGAGTACATCTGTCGCAGAGTGTTTTTGTCTTGCTGTTGCACAACAGAAGCCCTCCAGTCTTTACCCTAAAATGGCAGCTTTCATTTGACTGGGGCCCATTCATTGACAATGATAATAAAGAGGCTGAAAGCTAGATGCTTGGGGCACGGAGCAGTACTCGGTTTGCCTTTCTAGGTGATAATAAGTAGGAGACATTTTATGTCTTCCAGATTTGCTTACGAAAACTTTATTTTCCCTGGAAAAATCTGTACTGTAGAAAAAAGTTACAAAGTAAACAGAATTAGGAAATGTATAGGGACTTGCAGTAAATTTTAGGAACCAAATTTTCTTATTTTGCCACTAGTGAAAATATGGCATTCTCCCCTTTTGGATGACCTGATAAAGGGAATAATGGATTTTTGTGAGGCTTGTAACAGGTGAATTTCCTAACCATGATGCTTAAGAATTATTTTCCAGCACTGTGTATTTTATAATTTATATTCTCTTGATATGTTCTATTTTTTTTTTCTTCTTCTGTGCAAGCCAGTAAATTGAAGCCTGAGGAATTCTAGGTTTTTCAAGATTCAAATGAATTTTTAGGTAAGAAATGAATAATAATAATATAGACTGGAATGGGAATTCCAAACTCTAGTTATATTGGTTTAATCAATAGGTATATTTTTAAGTTAATTAAAAAAAATTACTCCCTTTTCTGTGTCTTGACATGGAAGTCAGGACAGAAAAATGATACAGATTGGGAATCATACATGATGGTGATGGTTTAAAAACTCAAACATTATTTTCTTCTTTGAGGAAAAGATAACTCCTTTTCCCCAAGTTTAAAATATAGAAGTCAAGTTTAAAATGCATCTACTAACTTAGTTTTAAAATAGAACTTCCATAGATTCATCTGTACTTGGTTTAGTTTTTAACCAGTGGGACTTAGAGGACCAGTTCCCAAACTTTTTTCGTGAGAGTCTTTCTTTTATTGAATTAAAATGAATATTGGGAGGAGTACCTTTATAATAATGTATCAAAGAAATGTTACAACTTTCTTTTCCATACAAACACAGTCAATAATGTAATATTTATAGTATGGTTTTTAAGCAATTAGGTCAAAAGAAAAAGCGTTCTTCATCTGTGAGAGAATACTATTGAGTGCTCCAGTGAATGAGTTGTGTGACCCATAAGAGCAATCTAAGTGCCAAGTTCGAGTAGTTATTTCAGACCTAAGCTTGCAACATTTTATTCCCTGTGCTTAAGAAAGTTTGCTTGCGATACAGTCACTGTCCATTTATTTACTCTTGTTTTAGTGATCCTCAGTAAGCCTTTGGTGTATAACTGACAAGAAAGAGGCGGGGCTTTCCCTCAAAGAGTTTACTGTCTAGTGGGAGAGAGAGTTCTTCAGGTAACCAGATATTCACATTTAACTTCTAAGGTTAACTTTGGAGGTAGTTATCTTTCATCCTTTATAATCCATATATAGCTTTTCGGATTTGATAGCAGACACCATGGCCATCTTATAAACATCTATAAATAAGGCATTGCAAGAATAAAAATGCTTAGTCAGGGCTGAGTAAAGTGTGTGACTACAAAAAAAAAATGGCCCTTAAAGCTTCAGCTTTGTAATAAACTGGTTTACTTTCAGTATTCAGATGGTTTGTAGATATAAACAGATGTACACTGAGATAGATATAGGTCACATAGCTAAATTCACTAAAAAAAAAAAAAAAAAAAGATGGCGAAGGAACATTTTGGATGATGTTGAGACCACGTCAGGAACACATTGGCCCTGTGTGACTCTCTCATTGTCTTGTCCAGTCTTAATGGACATGTTTATGTATCTTAAAAAAAAACTATTCTTTTTTATGTCACTAGAAATTCTGAGTTTAGTATAATATCTTATCAGGGTCCTAAAGCCATTATTGCTTTATTTGGGTGATAAAATTTTCCTTTTTTTCCTAGAAAACTTAATTATTTTGCATTGCTTCTTAAAAAACCCCCCTTGATATTCAAAGGTGAAGGATGATGTTAAAGTATAAAAGAAATTGGGAGTAAGTGATCACTTAATTTTTCTATAAGAAATAAAAAGATGTCATGTTGTCTTTCAGGTTGGTTTGCAATTATGGCAGGCAGAAGTCCATAGCTGATTATGGTGGGAGTTAGGAGCTGGGAAGGTAATTAAAAATGCTACTGCTGCTCTTTTATATTTTACTTTTATCAATATATTAAGATTCTTAAATGAAACGACACCTCTCTGATAAAAATAATGAAAGAAGTAGGAAGTCATCATGATACTGTCAAATAGGAATTTATCTAGTGATCATTAGTGAATCTTTGGATATTTAGAGAGACCTTAGAGAGCTAGTCTAACTTTCTCATTTTGCAGATTAAGAAACTAAAGCCCAGAGAGATTAATTAAATGAGTTGCCTCTGGCTGGTCACCCAGTGGTGCAGGGCTGTCTTGGTCATGGTTGTCTTCTTGGTGCCCAGCTTGGTACCAGTGTAGGGGAGGTACTGGGTTTTTTTTGTTGTTGTTGTTGTTTTGTTTTTTTTGGATGACTGAGCTGCGTCTGGAAGAGTCTAGCTCTTCCTCTTAGGTTTTGATCAAAATCACTTTTGGCTTAAGAATTTAACACCCCTCTTAAAGGTGTTCTGAAACCTGTAAAAATTTATTTGTCTCTACTGTGTAATGGTTTGGAGGTTTTTTGTTTTTTGTTTTGTAAAACTACGATTATCTGCCTAGAAAAATGCAGAGATAATTATCCAAGATTTGATTACTGTTTTCATTTAAGAAGCTTGTATTCATTATCATAACTAGATTTCTGTACCTTTTAACTAATGTTAGGTGACTAGAAACATGATTGTTTTCCCAATGAAGTATTTTTAGAGTGTTCTGTTAAAAAATGATGTAGAATAGTAATACAGAAGCATAACCTGGTAGTAAAAGGCTGATTGGTCCTTGGGTTTGTTCAGTTATGTGAGGTGACACTTTCTTTAGTGGCCCTTTTAGCCCCTAAAGTGCTGTAGGTGTCAAGCTTGGCTCTAGTAGCAAGTGACTCTGGACCACGATCAGTTTTCCTGGTTTGTCTGTTTTCTTGTTCATCCATTCAGGTACTTACTTTCAGGTGAAAGGTGTTGTATTGGTAATACAGTGTTGCCATAAGAAGACATGGTAGACCCAGACAAAACATGAATAGAGCAACTGCACTGTCCTAGGTGCTGTGCAGTGGATACTGGGAAAAGTGAGAGCTAGATGGGGGCCCATCTAGCTGTGTGGGTTGTCAGCCCTTAGGAAGTGGCTGTAGTACTGCCATCTAAATGATGCTCGAAAAGGAGGGTAGCATTAGCTAACCTAGAGGGAGGTAGTGTGTTTGAGGTCTACCGAGAGCAGCTACATGCGACTCAAGAGACAGGGGGAGGCCAGCTTGGGTGGGGCCCGTGGAATACTGAATTTGGGATTTGAAAAAAAGTTACGGAGCTACTGATAGAGTGTTAAAAGTGGTTGACAGGGATGGGTTTATTTTCTGAAGAAGATTGGATTAATGGGTAAGGCAGCAGAGGGAGAATAGGTTAGGGGCAGCATCCAGCCTGCTGTTGCTGTGCTTCATTTGATGGGGAAATAATAATGGTTTGGACGAATTTGGTGGCCGTGAGGATGGAAAAAAATGGACTGGAATGAAAAGTACTTAGGAGATTTGATGGCTAGGACTTGGAGGAGAGATTTGCTCTCAGGGAGCAGAAGGTGTCAGGGAAAATATACATAAACATATATACATACATGCATACACTGCTCAGCCAGCTGGCTGGCTGGTGATGCTCTTCACTGTGGCAGGGAGCACCTCATGAGGACCACATCTGAGGACGGTGCTGGTCCGCTCTTACAATCTATGACTGAGGTAGCAGATAACGGACCATGATGCCCTTGCTCAGCTTTCTTTCCATTGCTAGTGGCATTCCAAAACTTTTCCAAAATGATCTGCAAGCTTCCTCAAAAGATGGTGTGTGGTGAGTCCACCAAGGAGTGCTGGTAAAGGTCTGTGAGATGCAGGGGGGAGAAAAGAGAAGAAACCTTTGTTATTTGCCTAAAACATGGCACTTTGTTTGTTACTTGCCTGAAATGTAGCACTTGGAATGAGTTTGCTTATCACAGACTCAGAACAGAAGCCTATGGTAAGCAGACTTGGCCACGTTTTGTTCTTCTGCATCTCCACGTTGTGGTGGTGGCTTTCTCTTGCTAGTTACCTACTGACCAGGGTGCTCAGGTTCCCAGCAGATAGCCTGTGGGTCGTACTGCGCTCAGTGAGGGGAGTTAGTTGTATTTTAGGAGCTGCTTGCAGTCGTACATGGGTGTGGTGGAAATGATACAGTACTTATGTAGTTGTGGAGAAAATGCCATCCTGCGTTAGGATCCTTACCTGTCTTTTAGTGGATGATGTATAACTTTGCTGTGTAAACTACCTTAAAAGCCGCTTTGTTCAATTATTATAAAAAGTGGATTATATTACAGGGTTGGTAGCCAATGAGAGATGCTAACTGATAAATTCAGAAAAGCTTCTAATAAGATAAATTACGAAAATCCTGAATGTTTATCTTGAAACAGTTTTTGAGGGAAGTGTTCAGATTTTTGTGTTTGTTAGTTTATGTAGGTAATATTACCCACTTATTTTTGTTATAAATCAGACTTTGATCTTGGTGTGCATGAAGATATCCTTCTTGGGACTCCTTGCCTTTTGGTAGGGGTGTGTTTCAAAGGTACTTTCATTCACATTGTTCTTCATAGGCTTTTCTGGTGGCCACTGTGACATGGGCAAGTCTCCCCCAAATCCTTCCTGGCTCCTTCAGGATAGGCAGGATTGTGTGGCTCTAGGGACATAGGCTGATTGTAAGGAAATGCTTCATGTAACAGTTTTACCTCTCGTTGTTCTGAGCGATTATTTGAATAAGCTTAAAACTCCGGAATAGTATGTTTCCTCTGGTGGAAGAGTACACTAGCTGGGCTCGCTTACTCTACCTCCTGATACACTGTTGTCACCTACTCCGTGCCAGCTTCCTTATTGCACTGTTTCTTCAGCATGGTAGTTTTCAGTTTTTCAAAAACATTATAAGATGCATTTTTTTTGTTTGTTTGTTTGTTTGCTCTCATCAACAGTATCTTCTCATAGTTTAAGAAATCATTGCCTTCTCAGAGGTGTAGACACTAAATGGAAAGCTGCGTGCAGGTTCCTGTGATGTGGGTTTTAGTAGAAGAATATAAAGGATGTTTATTTGTCCTGCCCCTCCCACCTCCACTCTGCAATACCAGTGAGCTAGCAGGTTTGAGTTTTCCACTGTGTATCTCATATATGGGGTGTGGGGTGGGGCAGGTCAGGCAAAGAGCCACTGTTAGCCTGGGGACAGTTGGGACCTGGATTGCCACAGTGAGACTTTGTGGAGGGAAAGGCAGGGAATTAGACACCTGTGTCTCTTTCCCTGGGATCCATCACTTAAAATAGTCAGAGATTTTTACACTGTAGTTGCAGTAGGTCTAATACAGGATACGGGATACCTTAGTAATCAGTTTTTTCCCCTAGTCCTGTGGCAAGTTGGGGGACTCCTTCAATCTTTTAAAGGGTCCACTTTGATAATTAGCAAGTGTACTATGATTTAAACACACCTAAAGGGGCGCCTGGGTGGCTCAGTGGGTTAAGGCCGCTGCCTTCGGCTCAGGTCATGATCCCAGGGTCGTGGGATCGAGCCCTGCATCGGGCTCTCTGCTCTGCGGACAGCCTGCTTCCTCCTCTCTCTCTGCCTGCCTCTCTGCCTACTTGTGGTCTCTGTCTATCAAATAAATAAATAAAATCTTAAAAAAAAACACACCTAAAAACTATCATATTTGATGTGATACTAAGAGGCGAATGGTGAGAAGTCCCCTGTAGAATTATAAGCATGCTTTAGTTTCCAAGACAGTTCCTGCCATTGCACTAAGTGAATAATAAAATCAATTTGAGCACAGGTGTACAATCAAAAATATGCCTTGGTTGGTGATGTATTTTAAGGTGTATGGGTCTAGGAATTACTTCATTTATGGATGGAACTAACATATTGAAACAGTGAAGCCTACATCCTCAAGGTGAACTTTTTTGAAACCTCTCTATTGCAGTATTTTATATTCTTGTATATTTGACCTTGTTTGTGCTTGGAATTTTGCTTTGGCCAATTGCAGGTGTATTGATCTTGTCAGAAAAATCATGCAGACTCATCTTGAGAATTAAAAAATCTTGATTAAATTAAGGAGCTCTATTTTTCTATTAGGTGTGTGTTGGGGAAGTCAGCTAAAAAGGTGTAGAAATAACAAAATAGCATTACAAATAACAGTAAACCTTAGCTACTAACCAACAGTTAGTTATGGAGTATTTCCAGTCAAGTAGGCATAATGCTAAGTCTTTTAATGGATTGTTTCATTTACCTATCAAAATCTGGGCGATGAGTAGAATTACTATCTGTGTTTAGAGATGAGGAGACCTCAGTTGAGAGGTTAAATTGCCCAGGACCTTACAATTCTAGCAAGTGACAGAGGAGGAATTTGAATCCAGATTGGCCAGTGTCCAGAATCGCATGTGTAACTGTCTTGCTTCGTTTTGTCCTCAGTAAGCTCTGAGACCATCATTTCTGTCATAATAGACAAAGGTCTGTTAAAAATACTGGCAGCACCCTGTCATCCTATGTCATACCCTGTTATTGTGTCCACTCAGTGCAGGTTATTTTCTGTCCACACTCCCTCTGTTTGGGCTTACTGTATTTGTGGGGCCATATGTCTTGACGTCTACAATGACTAGGTCCCATGCCTTTCACTCTTTCTGTCCCTCCTTTGCCATGAGGTGAGAAAAATTGTTCTTATGGAGTTTTTATTCTGTGGTGGCCGAGAACTTGAGTTCTGACATCAGATCAGAGTGAATCGTAAAAGTGGAAATAATACTCCTACCAATTGGGGCACCTGGGTGGCTTGGTGGGTTAAGCCTCTGCCTTTGGCTCAGGTCATGATCTCAGGGTCCTGGGATCGAGCCCCGCATCAGGCTCTGTGCTTGGCATGGAGCCTGCTTCCACCCACCCTCTGCCTGCCTCTCTGCCTACTTATGATCTCTCTGTCATAAATAAATAAATCTTAAAAAAAAAATACTCCTACCAACTCTCCAGGGGTATGGTGGAAGATTAATGAGATACTTTAAAACACTTGGTGTAGCAAATGGCATATGTATTGAGTAGTTATTATTATTTTGAATAGTTATTATTATTAGCTTACTCTTAATCATTGAGCTTATCAAACCATGTATCTTGATTTTATTTTTATTTTTTTTAAAGATTTTATTTATTTATTTGAGAGAGATCACAAGTAGGAAGAGAGGCAGGCAGAGAGAGAAGGGGGAAGCAGGCTCCCTGCTGAGCAGAGAGCTGGATGTGGGGCTTGATTCCAGGACCCTGAGATCATGACCGAGCTGAAGGCAGAGGTTTAACCCACTGAGCCACCCGGGTGCCCCTTGATTTTATTTTTAATTTAAAAAGTCCCCATAGGGCACCTGCGTGGCTCAGTGGGTTAAGGCCTCTGCCTTCAGCTCAGGGTCCTGGGATGGAGCACCACATTGGTTCTCTGCTCAGCAGGGAGCCTGCTTCCTCCTCTCTCTCTGCCTGCCTCTCTGCCTACTAGTGATCTCTTTCTCTGTCAGATAAATAAATAAAATCTTTAAAAAAATAAAAAGTCCCCATAACCCTAAATTATGACTAAAAAGATTAAGTGGTCTGCAATAGTTATTGGCTATACCATTTTCACTTTTCCTCAGGAACAGACATAAAATTATATGTGCCCTTGTCCTGGTGTATAACTAGACGTTATTTAGCTAACTTCTTGTTGATTGCTGAGAGGCGGTTGAGAGATACCCCAACTACTAAAAATGACAAATTTGAGGAACTAGTTCTTCCTTTTGAGCTCTAAGATACCCATCTGCAGCCTGAATGGTGGCTGCCTCCCTGGCAAACCAGTCATTCCTTCTTTTCCCCAAACTTGCACTTCTCCCCAAATGCTAGAGGATGTAATCCTAGGCTGACAGTGGTGTGGGCATGTTCGATCAGTTCTGGAGTATTAGAACTTCCCAGTTCAGACTGGAGAGTTACAAGAGTTACAAGAGTTACAGAGTATAAGAATACTCTGGAGCTTTTCGTCTTCAAGTCGCTGAACATTTGTTTCAGCCCTGTTCTCTCCAAATTCTCTTTATTGCTTAAGGAAGAAACAAGATGGGATCTAAAATGAAGGTAGATTTGGGGCCAGGATTTGGAGTGGCCACAAGTGAGTGAGATGGTTCCCTTCCTCTGGAAAGGTAAGGCTCTGGGATAGTTCTCTTGGAATTCCACTGCTACCCAGACTGGCTTGACAATGGAAGAGGTGGAGTGTAGACAGCTTTCATTTTTTTAAAATTCCATTTTCTTTTCACTTAAAAGTAACTTTACGGGCACAGTAAAATGGCCGGGCAAAATGTAAACACTTGATCAGTATGGACGCAGGAAGTTCCTTGTACTGTTCTTGCATCATTATTGCAAACTTGGGAAGTTGTACCAAAATCAAAGTTTCATAAGTAACAGTGACTGACTCTAAGAGTTTGATCTCAGTAGCTAACACTTGGTGTGGACTTCTTGTGAGTTCATGTTTTGCTAAATTCCTTATTTTTATGACCTGTTTTCACTGAATCCGGAAGTAGGATTAATCAAAATGCTGAGGTAGAGGGCCACCTGGGTGGCTCAGTCTGTTAAGCATCTGCTTTCAGTTTGGGTCAGGGTCCTGGGGCCCTGGGATAGGGCCCCCACATGCCCTGCTTCACAGGGAGTCTGCTTCCCCTGCCCCTCTCCCGCTTGTGTGCACTCTCTCTCAATGTCAACTAAATAGGTGAGGGAATGGAGTTTTAGAGATTGTTTAATAAATTTGCCCCAAATCACAGCTGTTAAAGGTGGAGTTGGGCTGCAAATCAGGACAGGCTCATTCATTAGTAGCTCATTCATCTAGTAGTCTGTGGCATTAACCTCTCTGCAGAAGTTGCTTTGGATGGGCCCATCAAACAAACAGGATGTAGGCCTTGGAAGGGTAGGATGAACTTACCAAGATCTTACATTCCTGTGCTTTGAAGGGCTGCCTCCTGGAAAGAAATTGAGAGGCAGAAAGGTGTCTCTTAATGGTTTATAATCAGTGAAGTTTCTTTTCCTCAGATGTTATATCTTATTGTGAATGCTTTCAACCCAGAAGACACATGTTCGTTGCAAGACTTCCTGGTGTCCCAACCCTGTTTTTGTTTACCAGTCCAAGACCTAGCCAGCATCAGAGTATTCAGCTTGCAGCAGAAAGGTGTTCCCGAATGTTCCTTCCCAGTGTTTATCCTAGATGTGATTCATTTAGTATCTTTTCCTCCTTACACAGGCCTTGAGTTGCCCGGGCAGGAACTCAGGATGCTGCGTAGGCTCACTTGTTCCTCAAAGATGCATTATTTGGGGGAATATGCATCCTCCTTGTAGACTGCTTCTGCTAACACACAAGATGGCAGGCCATCTTCTCCAGCCATACGTTACATGGTTTCAATTGGCATAAAATTCAAATACATTAATAAGTAGACTTGTATGTTTTGGGGTAGATGTGTGTTCCTTTTCCAGAAGATTAAAAAAAAGAAAAGAAAGAAAAAAATCCTAAATGCTAATACTACTTTGCATTACAGAAATATTCTATGGTGATATGTTTCTACATTTTCTTCACGTTTATAGATTTTTCTTTCCCCTTTCACAACTGAAGAAACTGTTGACTAGTTTGAATACAGTAAGCTTCTAGTTGAAACTTAAGTTTTGCCATTTTTTGTTGCGATTAAAATTAAAATGTTTGTCTGGGTTGTGTTACGTTTCAGAGCTGGGTTTATCACCAGAATTAGAATTTTAAGTTTTCTGCTTCCCCCCTCATTAAAAAACAAAAATAAACTTCTGGGCTGGTGTTATAAAGAACTCTGTGGCCAGTATGGGCTGCTGAGAGCCATGGCGTTTAGCTGCTTGGGTGCCGCAGGAGAAGGAAGCGTCTGTCTTACGTGCTGTCAGATCCAGTTGTAAGGACACAGTGCAGTAGCACAGTCGGGTGCTTTCCCCACGCGGTTGAGCCCACCGGCATGGACACTGCTGTAACTGGGTTGCTGGCTGGCAGGTATGTATTGTAGTGCTGTTGGACTGCCTCTGTGCAGGGAGCAGAGGCCATGTGCTGTCCAGGGAGCTGCACGGGAACCAGGCTTTTGTGAGCAGAATGGCTGATGTTGGGACCCCCTGTCATAGTCTATAGCTCAGGCTTTTCAGAACTTCGGGAGATGGCCACGTTGTTGGTGTTTTCCTTTATGGGTCACTGCTGCAGTAACAATGGCAATAATAACAATAATGTCTTCCCTTAGCAGATCTGAAAAGTGACCGTTTCTTACCTTTCCGTTCTCTAAAAATGACTGCTTGGGCCAGCTGTTGGCTCCAGTAAGAGATTTGACTCTTGTTTCACCTGCTAGGCTAGGGGTGAGAAAATGGGTCAGTAAGTCAGATGATTAAAGTACGACAGCGTTAATTCGTATCCTTGTGAAATTTACTTAGGTATTTCTTACTCCCAATGTTGTCCTTCATGAGAGGAACTTCACCTTGCCCTTTTCTCACTGTTCTGAAACAGTTGTATGGGAAACGATCACCCATTATTCTTGGGGCAGAAAGGCAGGTTTTTGTTTTGTTTTGTTGTTTTTTTAATCAGATAGCGCAGGAGTGAGCACAGGCAGACAGAGTGGCAGGCAGAGGCAGAGGGAGAAGCAGGCTCCCTGCTGAGCAAGGAGCCCGATGTGGGACTAGATCCCAGGACGCTGGGATCATGACCTGAGCCGAAGGCAGCCGCTTAACCAACTGAGCCAGCCAGGTGTCCCAGAAAGGCAGCTTTTTAACAATGTTTTTATCTCCTCCTTTTTGCCTTCCCCCTCCCACCTCACCAGGATTCAGAAGGTGTAGGAGGTTGCTTTGCAGAAATAATGCAGTCATTGGTCTTTGGGAAGAGTGGAGTGTGAGCTGGGCTGAGGTACCTTTTTCATCTGTTTTCTTCAAAGGACTCATAAAATGAGTCCATTTAGGTGATTTTTAGGATTTTATGTAGTATTTTAAAAGTGGACTTGGTAGATTAGGATAATTAATAAAACAGGTATTTGTCATGCTTTAGAAGTGACACGGTCCTCTGGCATACTTGCTAAAAACGCAGATTCCTCCAGGCCCATCCTACTGAGTTGGAATCTCTGTGGGCCATCTAAAATCTGACTTTTTATCTTGGTGTTTCAGTGTACTCTAAAAAGCCACACATTCAGGCAGGTGTGGTAGTTACACAGTGGGCATACCTAGGAAATAGAAAACAATTTGGGAAACAGGGAACCCCACTCATCTATACTCGCAGTATTTCCTGCAACGTTGCAAGCGCTGTTCCTCTCTTACGTGCAGATGAGCGAGGCGGGGCTGCTGTTTGCTGTGTGTTGATAGAACAGGCGGCATGGACGGATGGGTCAAGAGTTTAAAAGCATAGTCCGCTTTAAAGGTGGTGTCAGAAAGGGGTGGAGAATAGCTTGTTTGTATTTATTTGTTACATTTGATTTTCCTTCTTGCCATGGAATAATTACAACTTTGTTTTGTGTGTAGTCTGGTTTCCGTGGCGGGGGTGTGGACAGCGAACGGGCTGGCGTGCAGCCCATTTCAAGCGAGTGTCACTTCCAAGGACATGTAATAACTTTAAAATGAGAGTCCTCTCGAAACGTAATTTGGCGGGTGGGTTAGTGCTGACTTTGAGGACTTGTTAGCAGAGTTCTCTGTAGAAGACTCGAAGCCGGTGTTGAGAGTGTGGAAGAACGCATCCACAGGGAGGCTTTTGCTCAGCCGTACTCCTTCCTCTCTGGCTTAGTGCGCACCGTACTCGTCTCCCTGGACCCTGGCACGGAGGTTCAGTCAGGCTCCTGGGCCTTGTGTCCCGTGTTCCCGCTGTTCCTTCTTCCTCTCCTTCCTGCTCCCTGCGGACGCCAGCACTCGGGATTCCTCGGTCTGCTCCTGGGCCTGGTTCAGCCCGCAGCCTCGCTCTGGTCTCTGTGTGACGGACTCCCAAATCTGTATTCCTGTTTCCGGTATCTCTCCCATCCTTCTCTCCTCAGTGTCCCCAGACTCTGTAAAACCTGGCTTCCCAAGACTTCCTCCTCCCTGCCCAAGTGTAACAAAAGCCCGAAGCTCCAATCCCAGTTCTTTCTCTTGAGTTCCGGCTGTCCTCAGGCCTGCGCTGCCGGCGGTGGTTCCTGACTCCTGGGCTCCCGGTCCTGGTCCCAGCTGCCGGCGGCCTGTTGCAGGCTCCTTTTCCTCCGAGGGCGCCCCATCCTGGTGTCCTGGCATCCTGGCTCCTTCCACTACGTTGCACTCTCCCTGACGCCTGCTCGGCTATTAGAGCGTGGTCCCGGGCCTACTGGGCCATCGCTGTCATTGTTACATGCACTGGAGGAGAGCAGGGCAGGAACCAGTGTCTGGGGGACCGCCCCATCCCCTTTCCTGGCCTTTTGCATCTTTGTTCTGTGCTGGGCTGCCACCCTAGGTGTCCCCCCACCCAGGCTGGGAGTTTAGAAGGAGCTGGCAGGCTGCGAAGCGTGGGTCCCGCTCCAGCTCTGCTCCTCATGGGACAGCCTCCATGACAGCGGCCTCCTGGTGGTTGCTGTTGGGGCCCGGTGTCAGGCAGTGCGAGGTTGCCCTGTGCCTGAGGCCTTGCTGGCCTTCTCAGTGGCAGGTAGCATCTCGTGCTTGGCTGGCTCCCAGGTAGTTCAGAACCTGGGTGGGAAAGCAGGGGGAGAGTTACTCTGGCCTCCCCAAACCCCATGGTCGCAGTCCTGGCGTTTGATCCGAATGTGGTTTCCTGCCGTGGCATTGTTTTGACCTGGTACGGAAGCTGCGTCTTGGGTTAATTCAGTGTGTTTGTAGGTTAGCCCAGTGGTGTCTGTTTTCTAGGATTGTGTTAGAGGGAAAACTGTTAAAACTAGCTCCTGAAATCCTTTTGGGAGGTAATTGCTGGCTGCATTGGGCGTGACCTAAGTAAGTACTGGAGTGGGTGATGTTAGCATGAGGAACCATTTGGTGACACTGGAATCTAGGCAGATGCCTGACTTCTGAGCTTGCCGTGAGCACACAGGCTTTTAGGAATGGGGTTAGAGAGAACTGGACCCATCCGAATCCATGTTAGAGTGAGCTTTTACATGAAGGGCTGTACCCATGTCAGTTCTAGGAAGGACTTTAATGAATGCAAAGACATGGCCCGTAACGGCAGGGAAAAATTCAATAATGTTTTCAGATTTACATCTCTAAAGAGAAAAATGACAATTTCTGTGGGAGGTTTGTAATACAGGCCTTTTGATTTTTGGGAATCTGGATGTGCCTGCTGAAAGCTGTTATTTCATTAACTCCTTTCAAAGGTAATAGAATTATGAGTATGTAAATCTTGATAATATTTTTGGTGCCTATGACTTTGATGTTTGTGAAGGTGTGCCCATGTAAAATTATAAGTTCCGTGGGAGGTGCTAAAATCGTTCTCCAGAGCTAGGAAGTGCAGGCTCATCCACATGTGACAATGTGGAACAGGACAGCACGGTGTATAATTGAGTGCTAAAAAGGTGTGATGCTGTCAGTCTGGTAGCAACTGGAAGCAGCAAGTGCAGGACTTGGTAATGGAGAAAGAAATCACGAGGTCTGACTTGCACTGTCTTTTGGGAGGTTGAAGTAGCTGAAAAATAATACGAACAAAAGCACAGAGACACTGTCAGCCCAGGGTCCTGGCAGGGAGCAGACAGGTAGCCCAGAGTAGCTTGCGGAGGCCAGCGTAGGGGACTTTCTTCCCGGTGCCCTCCCTGGGAGGACAGGAGCTGGGGAGAACGACACAGCCGCTGCCATGCACCTGTCCCCTCCTCCTCTCCATCCCCGGGTCAGTCCCGAGTGGCTGAGTGAGGCCTGCCAGCTCAGGGAAGATCAGAGTAGTCCAGGAAGAAAGGAGCAGGGTTGGGATAGACAAGGAGGGTGTGGAAGTTCAGAGTGTTAGATCCTGACTTCCGTTAGGTGATGGAGTATGTGGCAACATGTGATGGATCGCAGTTGAAGAGGGACTGGAGTGACTAGAGTCCACCCAGCAGTGGTGGAGCCTGAGTACGGGAAGCTGAAGAGGAGAGCTTGGGACAGGGCAAGCAGGGGAGGGTGGGGTGGAAACCAGTCACTCCAGGCCGCCTGGTGTGGAGCTGAGAGTGCTTCAGTGACAACTTAGTTTGGATATTGTGAACTGAGACTGAGAAGTAGAAAACACTGGAGGAGAGTAAGATGTGTAAAAAGAAAAAGGGATCATGTTAGAAAGGTTCGGAAGGAAAGCTACTTAACTGGCGAAGTTGTGCAACTTGCAGGTCAAGAAATAGCAAAATAGTAAACCATTTTTGTTTGTTTTAAATAAAAGGATCTTATGAAGATATTTTGGAACTGTTTCCATATGTAGCTTGACTTTATTTTTGGAAATATCCTTTACAGCAGGGGCATCCTTGGAATAATGTGACAGTATCCTATGGAGTTTTAACATTGCCCCCTCAGAGTCAAAACAGCGCAACGGCGATTTGATCAGGAGTCTGTAGGAGGGCCATACAAATACAGTTACTACAAACTGGAGTTCACCAGTTTACTCTAATTCAACTTCCTTTTCAATGTGTGTGTCCCAACATTAGGAAGAACAGTATCACGTTTTATACTTCATCTACTCTATGTGTGGATCTGTTAAAAAGACACATCAGCATTTCCTGGGAGAAAATACAGCAGAGAGACAGTTAAAGCCCAATGGAAAGCTGTAAAGGGTATCAGTAGGTAATGCATAGAAGAAAATTCAGTTGCCAATAAACATGAACATTTCCAAGTTGTGGAGTAATAAAAGTGCAAATTAAAACGAGATCCTTTTTTCCTCCTTGTCAAATAAGTAAAAATTTAAAAAATATTCTTGATGCTGCCAGAATATTGGTGAAGTTTGCACACTCAGTGCTGTCCGAAGTTCAGTAAATACAATATTTTGGAATGAAACTGGAGATTATATGTCTCAAGACATTTATAAATAGCCATTGAAGTATTAGCCATGTATCCTGAGGAAGAATCTGAAATGCAATCAGCTATTATGAATAAAGAGTCGCAGCATTTTTTCTGAATGAAAAATTGCAAATGGTTAAATTTGTTTTCTTTCATATGTTAGAATATTATGCAAGCATTACAAATCATATTTTTAAAAAATAAAAACCTTGTAAGAGTAGTAGGGTATAAAATAATATTAACCGTGGTCCCAGTTTTATATAGATTAACTTATAAGCATAGGAAAAGACTGGGGGGAAATATATCAGTTTAAAAACATGAGTGATTTCAGGGATTGGCAGTTTTACTTAGTTAAAAGCTCTGATTCCTGAGTTAACTAGATCTGGTTTGAATCTCTAACAGCTTATTGGCTGTTTGACTTTTGGACAAGTGACTTTTTAGCTCTTTGTGACCACAGGCAAGTGTGGTTTTTTGTTTTTTGTTTTTTTTTTTTTATACCTTAACTAAGACTCAGTTTCTTGAGCTGTAACTAGGAGATGATAGTAGTACTTACCTCCTGGGCCTACTTAGATTAATGTAATAGTGCATTTAAAATACTTCACACAGTGCTTGTTGTATCGTTAGCACTCAGTAAATGTTAGTTTTTTGGATTGCGGGTAGTTTTTATTTTAATCTCTTTATTTAATTTATTTATTTATTTGACAGAAATCACAAGTAGGCAGAGAGGCAGGCAGAGAGAGAGGAAAGGGAAGCAGGTTCCCTGCTGAGCAGAGAGCCTGGGCTCCATCCCAGGACCTCGGGATCATGACCTGAGCTGAAGGCAGAGGCCTTAACTCACTGAGCCACCCAGGTACCCCTAATTTTTTTATTTTTAAAATTTTGAACTGAAAGATATTTTTACAATCAGGAAAAACGATAACCACCACCAAGAAGCTGTCTGATACCTTATAAGGAAGGATAGACTGACAATTTTTCACTATTTTGTGGTAGGGCCGGGAAAATCTTCTGAAAACAAAACAAAACAAAACAAAACAAAACTTAGCTGGTTACATTTTTTAAACAAATAGTCCCAACTTTTCCTTCTCAGGGTTTTTCTTTTTTCTAGGTCGCTTAGCAATAATAATTGGCTTATTTTTTCTATTTCAAAGAAATTTTGTTCTGTAGTGAGTTGAATTTTAAAGACCCCCCCCCTTTAAGTTTTCTGAAGTCAAACAAAACAAGAATCATCTTTTTCCTCCCCTTGAAAACAGGTCATCTTTAAAAATATTTCTATAGATGAGATCTGAATTTGGTTAATATTAACTGCACATTTAGCACTCAAATTTCAGACATATTTAGTGCTAGCTTCTGTACGTCTCACCTAATTGTTTAAATATGTGAGCATGATTTTGATATTTGGGAGGTGGAGGAGAAAGCCCTTGAGGTTTTTGAGCTTGAGTTAAAAGGCTTATTGTGTCTTGGAGCAAGTTGATGTAAGCTAGTAGGAAGACTTCAGCATCTGGAACTCTTTCACCTTGGAATTGTGTCTTTCTCATAGAAGAAACACATTTGGGCTGCATGCAGCCTAGAGAAACAGTCTCTGTTTCCTTCACAGGAGGGTAACAGCTTTGCACTTAGAATAAAATAGCTTCAAAGCTTTTGTCTCCTTGAAGTTATGTTACCTTGCATTTATCTCACACATTCTTTATTATATCTTCTATGGCAAACAGAGTAGGGTAAGAAAAGAATGGAGACAAGTTGTTAACATTGTCCCCTAAGTTAATTGTGAGTAACAAGTTGATGGCAATATAAAACTCGAAAACCGGAGAATCTGGAATATAAGCCATTATATTTTATTATTACATTTCATCAAATTAAGATGGTATCAGTCATAAGACAGACATATTTCTGATGTATTGAAATGTGAAAAAAACAAATATATATCTTGGAATTGATGAAATACAGTGAGTAGAAAAAAGCAAGAACCCTTCAGTTTGCAGTTATGTGTAATTTTCAGTTTTGTTTACTGAGTAAAAAGGAGAATCAACTGAATGCATCTGAAATTGGACCCTAAGCCTCTAATCTTGAGCAGAAAGATTTCACGGAACTATGTCACTTTGATCACACCTGGTGCCATCTCTAACCCGCCTTGCTCCGTATGTTGTGAGCAGCAGAGATGCACTCAGGAATCAGGTATTTCAGCATGACCCTGCTTGGCTACGGGTCCTAATGGAAGCAGACAGTGGGCAACTTTCTGTAGTGTTAAATCTTCCAGACTGCTGTCGACACATTGGACACCATGAAACAGTATCACTGAGACTATTCCACAAGACCGAAGCCAACGTCAATTAAAACTCACAGGCAAACAAGAATTGTATTGTTAACTATGAAAAACCTGACTTGACAAACAATCAGCTGTTTGAGTATAGATTCTGAGCTTCTAACCAGCCTAGTGCCCACATTTTACATATGCAAAAGTAGTAAAATAAATGGTTCCTGTTTATGAAGAAGTTTAAAATCTAACTACTTGGTGATAAAACAAAAGGAAGGACACTTTTTAATATTTTTGTATTTTTGGATAGTTTAAGAGAATTTTGTATCAGATAGTGGGAGGGCAGTATGTGAAGAATTCAGATCAGGTGGACTTCTCCAGACCCAAATGTGGACCTGTTATAGGGACATCAGAGCTTCCTTCTCCACCAGTCCTAAGAAAGAAAAACTGAAGATAAAATGATGTAGATAAAAATTCCTCAATGGGGATGCCTGGGGGGCTGAGTCGGTTAAGCATCTGCCTTCAGCTCAGGTCATGATCTTAGGGTCCTGGGACTGACCCCCCCCCATTGGGCTCCTTGCTTGGTGGGGATCCTGCTTCTCTCTCTTCCTGCTGATCCCCCTGCTTGTGCTTGCTCTCTCTCTCTGACAAATAAAATTCCTTCCTTCCTTCTTCCTTTCCTTTCCATTCCTTCCCTTTCCCTCCCTCCCTCTTTCTGTAAAGCTTCCCTAAATGTACAGTTAGAGATTGGAAAGGTAGCATGGCATAAAGGTTAAAGACAAGAGCTCTGGAGTCAGATGACCTGGGTTTAAAACCCAGTTCCAGCACTTAACTGCCTTTAGGACCTTGAGCAAGTTAATTAATCTCCATGCTTCAGTTTCCTCACTTGTAAAATGGGGTTCATAATAGTACCTTCCTATTTAGTGCCTGGCACATACTAGGCATTCATTAAAACGAGCAGTTGCTAATATTGTTATGGCTTTCTGTTTCTTTGTAAAGAGAGAATGAAAGTGAGGGGTATAAAGATTTCAGAGCCCTGGTATCTATTTGCATAACAAGGTTTCAAATAAAGATGGTAGCTAACAGTGTTCTTGGCATCACAATGAGCATGAACCCAACTGGAGAACAGTTAGTTTTTAGTATTTTTAAAAGGAAAGGTTGAAAGTATGACTGTAGCATTACCTTTAGAACATTTTGCGAGTAATATCTTGGTCAGGGTTTTCTGGATTTCTCCCTGTGTTATGTGGTTAAAGAAGGAGTGGTTTTAAGATGGCAGTGTGGATTTAGGTTGTAGCCAAGTGTGAGCGGAACGGTGCTTTGTGTAGTGTGACACGGCCTCTTCTGTTTTATCCTGTAGATTCCAATATCTTGAGTGATATAGCCAAGTACTTTAATATCACCAAAAAATTACGTGGCCATCAAGAACTGAGATGATTTCAAAATTGCCAAATACTGATATTTTAGCCATTGTTTCTAGTAATGTAGAGTGAGCCAGTGCTATGTGATGGGGGCTGTTTTATTACATGTTATCTTTTTGTCCTTTTTTTTTTTTTTTAAAGCCTCAGATGGCCTGTTCTGCGTAGCCAGCCCTGTGTCTCCCCTAATTCCTATGAAACATGTCCCAACTCCTCTGTTTCCTTCCTGAGAGCCTTCTCTACTGGGGTGGGGAGGGCATAGCAAACTAGAGTTAAGAAATGGGGCAAGAGGGGCACCTGGGTGGCTCAGTGGGTTAAGCCGCTGCCTTCGGCTCAGGTCATGATCTCAGGGTCCTGGGATCGAGTCCCGAGTCGGGCTCTCTGCTCAGCGGGGAGCCTGCTTCCTCCCCTCTCTCTCTGCCTGCCTCTCTGGCTACTTGTGATCTCTCTCTGTCAAATAAATAAATAAAATCTTAAAAAAAAAAAAAAAGAAATGGGGCAAGACTTTAAGGAGCTTACGGTTGAATTAACTTTCATCTCCTCTTCAGCCTCGTGCTCCACTGACTTCTAGCGTCACCTGTCACAGGCCACCCTCTCAGCTGCCTCGTGGGTTGGGTCAAGTGTGTGTGTGTTCATATGTGTGTGTTTTTCTCCTCCCCTTCTTGTTTGTTGTTTCATAACTAGAGATTGTTTCTATGGAAATATTTTAGATTCTAAACAGTCAAATTTCAAAAGATCATCAGGGATAAAACTAAATACTGAATTGATACTTGGTGATTGCTTGCCTTAGGCTCTTTCCAGCCATGCTGGCAGCTTTTCCCCTTCACGGATTAGGTCTAGGATGTCTCTAAAAGCTTAATACTACCTTAGAATAAGTGTATCAGCCAGTGGTGTTCTGATGTAGGTACACGCTGTCTAACAGGTCTTTTTATTAGTTGCTGTGCTGAGACGGGATATTGACCTGATGAAAGCCAATGTTCCATGTATCTGTCTTAACCCAAACTAGATGAAGACAGCACTAAACCCAAAGGAATCCGAATCGCAGGATTAGAAGTTGACTGTGTTTGGGCTAAGACGATGAGCTGGTAGCACAGCCAGTGACTAAGTAGTTGTAGGAACTTAAAAGTACAGCCAGCTTAGGTGCTGGCTGGGTAGCCACTGAAACCAACCCAAAGGTCTGTGCGTGCAAGGGAGTTTGCAAAGGCTCCAGCCGCTGTTGCTAGCCATTGGAGGCAGTATAACCTAACAGTTAGGAGCTTGGGTACTGGAGCGGGAACCTGGTTCTAATTTAGACAGCACACTGTACCATGTGACCTTGGGAAAGCTACTGAAATCTTCCAGGCTCGGTTTCTGAAGCGGACTGGTGCCTGGCGCACGCCACTAAGCGGAACCACAGGCATGATGACGACGGGCGATGGAGTTGCAGCTCTGGCAGGTCTGTCATTGCCTCCGAAGGTGATGCTTTCCAGAAATGGTGGGCTGCTTTCACAGATCAGAACAATATGTTCATCTGAATCTTGTGCTGAGTGAGGTTTGTGAGTGAGGTGTATTTAGGCTAGAACATAATCTGGTGGAAAGTGAGCACACATGTGTATGCAGACGTAAACCGGAGGTGCTGCGGGATCTCTCCTGTGGTGGGGCAGTTGGACCAGGTCCGCAGACGTGGTCGACTGAAACGAGAATCACGGCGAACCCGTCTTTATGAGCAGCAGCTCGGGCTTAGTGACTGTGTGTGGGAGAACCGCTGGTGTCCAGCGTACACAGGGGCTTGCAGACCTGAGCGCCCACCCAGGCCTCAGTGAAGGGCCGTCATGGTGGAAGAGACCCTGGCCCGGAGAGCCAGTCTTCTCAGTCACATGGGTCCGTTCACCTGTAGAGAGCCGTGCAGTCTGTACCTGTCTGAGGACTCTGCCTCTGATGGTTCCAAGTAAGCAAAGCCCTCACGGTGCAGTGGGTTGTTTTCCCTCCTGTTTTGTGCATGCTCACACTTGGGCATTTGTTTGGGAAGAGAAGGACTTCCTAGTTACAGTGGAAGCAGGGCGCGGGGGGGAGAGTCTTACCCCAAGATGACCCTGTGGCTGTGCCACAGGTGCAGTTGTCCCATTGTGGGCTGTCGAGTCATAGCGTCATTTTTTCTTTGGTGTAGCTGTCTACGTGGTATAACAGGAGTTATTTCTTAATATGAGCTCTGTCTTGGAGAAGATTTTTACCAGATAAATAAAATCTTTAAAGAATGAATTTTATTTGGAAAACTGGGTTTGCGTGAGAAGGAAACTCTGCTCATTTGAAAGGTGTTTGATTTTGCGACAGCGCCAAATGAACTTGGGAGGTATTTTTAACTTTCCTGGGGATGTTGAAAAGCCGGTTGTCCCCTGCTCTTTGTGGGGGGAGGCGCCCATCACCACTGTGGCTTGTTTGATTTTTCTGTAAAGGTGTTTACTTTGCTGTGTACGGTTGTTTTCTGCCTCTTGTGCAAATCCTTAAGCCTCTGGTATAGCCCTGCATGGTTGATGGGGAGTGAGGATCTCTGCTTTCTCTCCTGCGGAGTGGGTTTCCGAGGTGGGACAAGATGAAGAAAAACCAGCTCCACTACTCACTAGTTTTGTGTTTTGGAGAATTACTTAATTGCTTTGATGTCATTTTCCTCATCTACAAAATAGTGAAGACGGGCAGATAATACTTGAGGGGTATTTGTGAGGACTGTGGGGGTGCGTGGGTGTGTGTGGTGTGTAAAGCGCCTAGCACAGAATTTGGTTTGTAGTGAGCACTTAAATGTTAGTTACTCCCCCCTTGCTTTAGTGGTGAGTTCCCACATGTGCTGTATAATTAGGAAAATACAGGAGTTTCTTATAAATATTGCACTTGTCTTAGACTAGGTGTCCCTCCTGATTTCTATGTCAGTGAATATGGTTACTGTGTCTGTATCACACCTTGCCTCTTGGAGCTCTTACTTTGGTTTTCTCCTCAACGAAACCATCCATTCCAACTTCAGAGAACAACTGGAATCTATTTAGTCCACTAAGTAAAGCTTTTTATGTTAAGACCTCCTAGCAACAAGCTCCTGAGAAGGTGGAGACTGTGGTTTTAGTTGTAAACTTAAAAACAGAATCTCTTCTACTAATCTCTTTCCTATCCAAGCATTTCAGTTGCTGGTAACAGGAATGTGAAAGTGACAAGGAATTAGTCCATAGTCTGAGATCCTAGAGTCTCCTAGTGAGTCTCAGTTGTTTGCTCACTTGGCCAGGCAGTGTGGGAGGGACTACTCTAGGGAAGTGTGAACAGACTGAGGCCATCATTGCAACTGGCTTCCACAGTGAATGTACATAATCTTAATTCCTTTTTTTTTTTTAAGATTTTATTTATTTATTTGACAGAGACAGAAAGACAGCAAGAGGGGGAACACAAACAGAGGGAGTGGAAGAGGGAGAAGCAGGCTTTCCGCAGAGCACGGAGCCTGATGTGGGGATCAATCCCAGGACCCTGGGATCATGACCTGAGCCCAAGGCAGATGCTTAATGACTGAGCCACCCAGGTGCCCCCATAATCTTAATTCTTGCATGAAATACCTTTGGCCATTGATAGTGCTGAAATGGAGGGACTTGGGGAGAATGTGTTAGAATCTCATTCATTTCTCTTGCTCTCATTGGCCAAGGTAAGAAAACAAAACAAGAAAAGAAGGCTATTTGTACTTTCATTTTCCCCATTATTGTACTTAAGCCTTAGAAGCTGTTTTAGGTAAATTCTTAAAATCCTATTTAGTGTCAGCTCTATCAGAAGAAATTACAGTCTCTACTCTAACACCCCCCCCCCCCCCCCCCGCCAGGGAAGAAGATAGATTCCTAATGCTCCATAACTGGAACCACTACTTCAGCTCCCATCATAACAATATTACATCCCTGTCTTTTAGTGTGAACTGAATACTGTGTTGTTCCACCCTTCCTGGAAGGGCTGTTCACCAGCAGCCTTGCTGTCCTGGTGCCATCTTGGACAGCTTCTTCAGACTTCAGTCTCCCAAACCACCCGCCTTCCCTGCAGTCAGCCAGTTACTGAGTCCGGTCTGTTGTTCTGCCTGATTCCTGAAACACCTACGGCTCCTTTCTGGATCAGACTTCATTCTGCCAAATTAATCTTGGTTTAAGCATGTCTCAGTTCCTGGGTCTACCGTGTCAAAAGTTTACTTACTCTTTCAAGGCCCTCTGCTCCCTTCGTCCCTTCTGTTCTAGCTTTTCCTTGCCTCTGTAGCACGGCCGCCTCTTATGCCCTTCTCTGAACTATGCCCAGTCCTAGGGTCTTGTTAACTCCATGTTCCCCTGCCCCCTCTTTGTCTTCACTTATTAAGCCCAGTTGTAGAAAAATTTCTGCCTTGAGTTCCCTCAGTGCACGTGCTCTTGATCATGAGTTTTATCTCACCCTTCCTGTGGTATTAGCTTTAGAATTAGTTGTTTCATGTTTATTTGCTGATCCAAAAAAAGTAATTGTGAATGTTTGTGGGATGGGTACCATGCTGAGTGTTGGATATAGAGGTGGGCTGAACTCTGCCAGGTGCCCAAGGCTAGTGGGATGGATGGATGATTAACATCAGGTAGTCACACAGATGTGTAAAAGTGGAGCTGTTAACACTTGTTTTGTTTGTTTTTCAAGAGGAGCTATGGCATGGGTAACAGGCATTTAACTTAGCCCTGAACGGCTGACTTACCTGAGGAGGGTAAGCTTGAGCTCTGGTCTTCCTGCCTATAGGCTCAGCAGCTGAACTGGGGAGAGCTTGTCTGTACCACAGGAACGGTGGGGAAGGTACTGTGCTTGTGCTCGGCACACAGACGGGATGGAGACAGCGGGGGAGGACTGCTACCTAGTCTAGGGAGAGGCAACAGTGATCTAGTGTGGTGTTCGTGGGGGAATATGGATAGAGACAGATGGGGCTGAGACTGATTTAGCAGGTAAAATCAATGTGGTTTGGAAATAGATTGGATGTGGGGAGGTGGAGGAGAAAGAGGGTGTCCTGGGTGATTTCTGGGTTTCTGGTTTGCTAAAGTGGCTTGCTGGGTGACTCTATTCAAGGGGCTGGCACCTACGCAATCTCGTGAGAGATGCCCTTTCTCTAGGGCAGATGGCTTGGCTAGTGGAGTATTGCCTGGATTTTCATGCCCTCTTGCTTCCCCCAGCCTCTGATGTAGTGAAAGAACTGTGCAGTCACACAGCTGACTGTGGCAGCTCCTGGCCATCACCAGCATGCAGGCTCACCAGCTTTTTCTCCCTTCTCCTCTACATCAGGTGAGATTTGTCTTTTGTCTTTTTTCTTTTTTTAACCAAATGGCAGAAACTAAAGTATATAGAAGCAAGTGGGAAGGATACACCAGAGAGATGGTTATGTTGGACTTTGTGGGAGAGCAGAGGATAGCTTGTGGAGTGAGAGAGAGAGAGAGAGAGAGAGAAGGGATAGAACCCAAAGGTAGAGGGACCATGCTGCTTTGTGGTAACAGGAAGGCAGGAGCACTGGATGGGTGCTGGTGTTAGGGAGCGTATTTAAACTTTGGAGGGCTCTTATTTTCCCTGCTGCAGAGTGGAAATGAGGTTACTTATTTATGCCTTGCCCCTTTAAACAGAGTATAAATTCAGTGAGGACAAAATGGGTCGTATGCGTAAATACATTTGTTTCTTTCATAGCGCTAGGTTGGTACTTAGTTGTTGGGTTTCGTTGAAAAGTTAGACTCATTGAAGATTTAGACTTGTTACTTGGGGTTCAGTATGCAATTACACATGAAAGAACTCACTATTTTATCCAGTTTTCAAAAATACTAAATGTGGGAAACATGTGCCATGCTCCATTATTCTTAACTACATTCTGAATATTAGTAATTTACCTTATGATAAAGTATCCGTGAGTAAATCTCAGAGGGTAAAAATGGCAGGACTCTTGCTAATAGTTGGATGCCTGGACTTTAGAGAAATGCACACCATCTACTCTTGGAGATTTAGATGCAAAGTATAGGAATAATGGTGACACATACAGAAGAGAAAACAGAGAGGAAAGCTACATAGAGTAATGGTTCTTTGCTTCAACCCGTATGTTTTGGTCAACATTATGTAATAGATTACATCTGTACTGTATTTTATTGCTTACTTTAACACACACTGGCGATATAACCTATATGGCATTTTATAGAAAAAGAAACTTAGAATTTACCCAAAGCCACATACTCGATTCTGATCCTCATGGCTCCAAAACAGAGTCAAGTGCCTTTCCACCATGGGCATCCTGAAAGGGTGAGTTAACAGTTTTTTTAGTGGCCCCTGGCTTTGCAGTTCTGCATATCACAACATATCTAATACATACACACAGCTCTTTTTATGCACTAGTGATTATGTACATTTAATCCAATTGCTGTTGGCTGAGGTAGCAAGTTTTCTGAATAATATTTTGTTTTCCAATCATGCTTGTGGAAAATTATTTAAAATGGTGATAATTTGAGGTTCCCAGGTGGCTCAGCTGGTTGTGCCCAACTCATGATTTCAGCTCAGGTTGTGATCTCATGGGTTTGTGGGGGGCAGGCTCTACGTTTGGTGGGATTCTTTCCCTTTGCTCCTCCCCCACCTGCATGTACACTATCTCCCCCCGCCCCGAAATAAATAAAATCTTAAAAAAAAAAATAGTGAGGGGCGCCTGGGTGGCTAGGTGGGTCCTGGGATCGAGCCCTGAATCCGGCTCTCTGCTCGGCAGGGAGCCTGCTTCCTCTTCTCTCTCTCTGCCTGCCTCTCTGCCTACTTGTCATCTCTGTCTGTCAAATAAATAAATAAAGTCTTAAAAAAAAAGATCCTTTAAAAAAATGGTGAAAATTTGAATTTGTATTAGGTGGTTGAGCCATTATGAGTTGCTTAAGTTGGCAACATTCAGGAAGCAGTTAGGAATAATTTAGCATGGTCTGTTTTTATAGTATTTAATATTTTTAAACCTTTGGTGAAATAGTGAATTTTATGATACCAAGGAATATTTTTGTGCTTGGATAGAATTTCACTATAATTGAAGAGAAAATCATGCTAAATAGAACACATGTTAAAACAGTGTCTGGATGGGGTGCATGGGTGGCTGAGTTGATTAAGCATCTGCCTTGAGCTAAGGTCAGGATCCTGGCATCCATGAGTCCTGCATCGGGCTCCCTCCTCAGTGGAGAGTCTGCCTCTTCCTCTCCTCCTCGCTTGTGCTCCCTCGCTATCTCTATCTCTATCTCAAATAAATAAATAAAATCTAAAAACAAAGCAGTATCTGGATATTGTAGGTGATGAAAAAACAAAGGATGACACTAGACCCCTTGTTACATAATTGCACGTTATGGACCTTCTTGGTTTTTTTTTTTTTTAAGATTTTATTTATTTATTTCAGAGAGAGAGTGAGAGAGAACATGAGAGGGGAGAAGGTCAGAGGGAGAAGCAGACTCCCCATGGAGCTGGGAGCCTGATGCGGGACTCAATCCCGGGACTCCGGGATCATGACCTGAGCTGAAGGCAGTTGCTTAACCAACTGAGCCACCCAGGCACCCGGAACTTCTTGTTAATAGAGGATCTTGCACCAGTTGTTGGATAGGCATAATGAAAAATGAGAATTAGAGTTGTAAGACATAAAAAGATAAATCAGAGAGTAACACATTGGTCTTCAAATTATGAGGACAAAAATATTGTAATTTAGCTATGATTTGGTGACTTGAGTTTGAACCTATTGGTTAAGATATTTTGCCATTTAGAAATGTCATTGTATGTTAATTTTCATTAAGAAGAAGGAAGTACAGGGGACGCCTGGGTGGCTCAGTGGGTTAAGGCCTCTGCCTTTGGCTCAGGTCGTGATCCCAGAGTCCTGGGATCGAGCCCTGCATTGGGCTCTCTGCTCGGCGGGGAGCCTGCTTCCTCCCCCCCACCCCCGCCTTTCTGCCTACTTGTGATCTCTCTCTCTGTGTCAAATAAATAAATAAAATCTTTTAAAAAAAAGAAGAAGGAAGTACTTTTAACACTGCATGCTAGTCTACAAAGATCTTTAAACATGCATGTTATATCAGGATTTTGCATAGGAACTCAACCTGTGGTATAAAATTGGATTATTAATAAAAACACTTTCTGATGCTGGTATCTTGGAATCTGTTTATTTCTGCATCTACAGAGGCTGAAACAATGCAAATACTGACAAAACTAGATTTTTTTTTTATAGTGATTTCAACTAAAATATTGTGAGTCTGTGCATTCCATAGTCTTCCCTGACGGGCAGCTCCCTCTATGGAAAGGAATTTGACTGCTTTCCTCCTAAGTGACTCTGCTCTAGTGCAGTTAAATTTAAAGATTATAATTTACTGTATTACTCTTATGTCCTACACTTGTTCCCCCATGAAATGGTATAACGTAGATACAATCTTATCATGTAACAGATGTCTCAATTACTGATTAATGGATTGGATTAATGGCAAAAGTTTACAAGTCACCATTCTCTAAGAGTTTACTTTAAGGGATTTTAATTATGAGGAATTGATTTTCAGAATTGGGTAGCCGTTGGTAACTCACCCAGCACATATCGCTAGTCTGCTATGGCAAAGCCGGCCAGGTACATGCAAACTCACAATTGAGTCAGACACTAAGGGTTCAGACCTTAAATGTTGGTAATATTTGGCCAGGGAAAGTGTTGCAGAGACTCTCTAGAGGAATTGGCTTTTGTGCAGAGTTTATATTTTTATTTTTTAAAATGTATTTATTTATTTGACAGAGAGTTTGCGTGCACATGCATAAGCAGGGGGAGCCCAGGGGGAGAGGGAGAAGCAGGCTCCCCGGTGAGCACAGAGCCCAATGCAGGTCTCCATCCTAGGACCTGGGATCATGACCTGAACTGAAGGCAGATGCTTAATTCACTGGGCTATCCAGGTGCCCCTTGTGCAGCATTTAAAGAAAGGGTGATGGAAAGGGGAGGAGGCAAGGCATGTGGGATAAGCAGTAAAGCTTTGCATTAGGAACTGGGAAGAATTTTATCTGGTGAAATAGAGGAGGTATGAAGATTAGCGTAAGGAGGGCTTTTTGAATGGGGATGGTTTTACTTTGTAGTCAGAGGGAGCCTTGGAAGGATGGAGGACACCGACCTGTGCTTTTGGGTATTGCACCTTCAAAACCACATCGTGCTTTCTGGTCACCCACAAGTACTGTCTCCATCTCACTTTCTTCCTCTTTGACTCTCTCTCTTTCCATATCCAGAATGTTGTCCAAGTTTGTAGATTCCATCTCAGTGTGGTCTCTCAGATCCTGCCCACATTTCAGGTCTCTTGGCCGCCTCTGCTGGACTCTGGCAGAGACTTCTGTGAATCCTCTATCTGTGCCGGTTACAGAAGCTGCCCCGCAGCCCACATCTCCCCGTGTCACACTCTGCACACCCTTCATTGTGTTTCCACCTTGAAAACCAAGTTGCCTGCCTGTCCCTGGCTACTCAGGCCTTCCATTCTTTTTTTTTTTTTTTTAAAGATTTTATTTATTTATTTTGACAGACAGAGATCACAAGTAGGCAGAGAGGCAGGCAGAGAGAGAGGAGGAAGCAGGCTCCCCGCAGAGCAGAGAGCCCGACGTGGGGCTCGATCCCAGGACCCTGAGATCATGACCCGAGCCGAAGGCAGCGGCTTAATCCACTGAGCCACCCAGGCACCCCAGGCCTTCCATTCTTAATGCCAGTCTGACTTTCTAGCCATAGTACCGCCTCTTAAAATGGGTCCCACCATGAGGCTTAGCTGGATTACTTGTGGCCCCTAAACACACACTAGTTCCCCTCTTCAGTGCCTTTACTCTTGCTGGCCCTGTTTCGAATGCCTTTTTGTCCACTCAGACCTATTTTTGCCTGTCAGAATCCTGCTTGCCTGCCAGTTCTATAAAGACATTTGTAATTATTTTCAGCTGAATGTAACTTCCCTATCTCACATTGTCTTCTCTTTCTAGATACTTGGGGCACATGTCTCCTTGTAGATGATTCAGACAGTAAACAAGTAAACACAAGTGAGGTGCAGAGGTAAACATGGCCATACCTTGCCCTTGCCTCACTTGAGGCAAGTGTTCTCTGCCCTTTACCTCCGCAGGAGGATTCGGTACTCTGTCCTTGGTGCTCCATCTCTGCCTGCAGCATGCTGCTTTTGTCCAATATCTAAAACTGTATCACTGTACAGTGCTGTTTTCTCTTGTGTTAGGAGTTCTTTGAAGGCATCTAGGGCTACTTTGTGTATATATATATACATACACATACTTTGTTGTTTTGTTTTTACTAGTATTTTCCTGATTTTCTTGTTAATGGTTAGGTTCTGATTTCTAAAATAGGTAGTTGTACGTTCTTTTTTTTTTTTTTTTCTTAAGATTTTATTTGTTTATTTGACAGAGAGAGACACAATGAGAGAGGGAACATAAGCAGGGGGAATGGGAGAGGGAGAAGCAGGCTCCCCGCTGAGCAAGGAGCCCGATGTAGGGCTCAATCCCAGGACCCTGGGATCATGACCTGAGCCGAAGGCAGGCGCTTAAGAACTGAGCCACACAGGTGCCCCTACACTCTCTAATAAGTAACCAAGGTGCTTATGTAAAGCCTGCAATATTTCGATTAACTTGAAAAAATGGTGGAGTCCCTTAAAGGAGGGAATCCTGTGAACACTTGGCTAGAATTTAGTAAGGTTAGATAGAGGAAGTAGGGAAGGTAAATATAGTATAAAAATCACTGAAGCTTATTGTTGTTATTTTTGCATCCCCATAGAAGCCAGCAAACAGCCTAAAGGAGTAGGTTTATGGGTTTTGGTTTAATTGAAGATTAAATAAAAACTTTTAAGTGAAAGCTGTTACCTTATAACTAAATTATTATTGTGCTAAATCACATTGTATCTGTCGACTTTTTAATTCCTAGGACCTAAGGCAGTATCACTCACATCCTGTACACATTTAGGTTTTAAATAGACTGTAAGGGTGAAGGGAAACTTTAGTTGCAATTTTTATCTCTTATTAGAGATGATAATAGAAATTGATATTTAAACATAAGTGATTTCTTACGGAGGAGTTTAAAGGTGTCTTACAGTAATAATTTGTGTAATTTCAATCAAGTATTTATAATTTGTTATTTTAGTATATGTGCTGCTGAAGCGAGCACTATAATTTGTTATTAGTAGTGAGGTATTTAAGACTGGAAATTCAGAAGTTTAACTTGGTAGGAATAGTTTTGGAGATGGTTTTAAGTCTCAGGTTTTAATCTCCTTAGTTAATGGTAGTTGTTTTTCAGGTGATTACAAAAGTTCACTCTTAATTTTTAGGAAAGAATTCTCCAAATGCCAGTTTCTTCTTTACATCTTGTTTGGATGAAAGCTTCTCTTATGTTGATAAAATAGGGAGTGGGAGGGTACCCTTGAAAGAAATCTTAGATCTCAAAATACTTGTTCTTAACTCATGATAACTATTGTGTAGACTTTTAATTTTTAAAATCTGTCTTTGTCTTACTGATGATGGTCCTCACAGCAGTGCTCTTTTCAGTAACACAGCGTTCTTCCTTGAAGCACTGATCGCATAGAGGATGGATGCCGTGACTGCCATGTGGCTAGCCAGGAAGTGGGTCACTTGTACTCAGAATGCATCAGGTTAGCCCTTTCTCTCTGTCTCGTGGAAAATGACGTCTTCTCCTTCTTCACTGTACTAACCGTACTAAAGTTGGTATGTTATCGTTCTAACATACAGTTGATTTTGCTGAATTTATTTTTTTCCTGATCTTAGTTTTATTTTTTTAAATTGAGGTATAGTTGACATGTAACGTTTTGTTAGTTTCAGGTGCACAACACAGTGATTTGGCAAGTTTATACACTGTGCTGGGCTCCTCACAATTGTAGCTGCCTTGTGTCACCATGTAACACTATGCTAGCACCACTGACTCTGTTCCCTGTGATGTGACTTTCATCCCTGTGACTTACTCATTCTCCTTTTCATTTTTTGAAAGATTTTATTTATTTGACAGAGAGACAGAGACACAGTAAAAGAGAGAGTGTGCACAGGTGGAGGGAGCGGTGGGCAGAGGGAGAGGGAGAAGCAGGCTCCCAGGCAAGCAGAGAGCCTGATCTGGGACTTGATCCCAAGACTATGTGGGATCATGATCCGAACTGAAGGCAGATGCTTAATGGACTGAGCCACCCAGACACCCCTCCCCTTTTTAAAAGGATTTTATTTATTTATTTGAGAGAGAGAGAGAGTGCATGTGTGAGAGAACAGGAGTGGGGAGGGGCAGAGGCAGAGAGACAAGCAGGCTCCTCACTGAGCAGGGAACCCCATGCAAGGCTCAATCCCAAGACCCTGAGATCATAACCTGAGTCAAAGGCAGAGATTTAACCCACTGAGCCACCCAGGTGCTCCGTGACTTACTCATTCTATAATTGGAAGTCTGTTATTTCCCACTCCACTTTACCCATTTTGTCCATCCCCAATCACCCACCTTCCCCTCTGGCAACCATCAGTTTATCTCTGTATTTATGAGCCTGTTTGTGTTTTTTGTTTTGTTTTTTTAGATATCACATAGTGAAATCACAGTACTTTTCTCTGATTTATTTTACTTAGCATAAGTAAAATGTGTGTTGTCATTGTCATGCATGTCTAGGTCCATGCCTGTTGTTACAGATGGCAAGAGCTCATCATTTTTTTTTTTTTTTTTTAAAATTTTAGTGTGGAGGGGGAAGGGACAGAAGGCTCGTGAGAGAGAATCCCAAGCAGGCTCCCCATTGAGCGCAGAGTTGATGTCAGGGCTCAATCTCACCACCCTGAGATCATGACCTGAGCCAAAATCAAGAGTCGGATGCTTAACCGACTGAGCCACCCAGGCGCCCTAAGATCTCATCATTTTATATGGTGAAGTGATGTTCTAGGGCCTGTGTGTGTACATATGTACATATACACAAACCCCATCTTTAACCATTTGTCCTCTGGTGGACACTTGGGTTGCGTCTATCTCTCAGCTGTTGTAAATAATGCTGCAGTAATCATAGGGGTGCATATCTTTTTGGATTAGTGTTTTCATTTTCCTTGGGTAAATAGTGGAATTCTGGATCATGGCATTTCTTTTTTTAATTTTTTGAGGAACCTCATACTGTTTTTCACAGTGGCTGTACCAGTGATTTTGTCAAGTTTAAAATCAGTTCTAATCAAAATTCAGAAACTCAGTGTCTTCTTTTGAGACCATAGATCTGTTTTTATCCGCTCTCCATTCCTCTTGACATTTAAAGAATCCTGTAGTTCCACACATAAATCTTTTATCTTGAGATATTTTAAATGTGAATATGTGTATCACAGATACACATACATATACATATATTCTGTGAGGTACACAGAATGAAACGTGTACCTCACAGGGCAGTGTGGTTGGCAGGGGGCAGCACCAAAACTTCACTGAGGAATGCCTCCAGATGAGATGTTTAGGGATAGCCATCAGGTTCACCTCCTAAATTCCCGCCTGAAATACCTGATGGGTGCAGACACACGTGCGTGTGCACACATGGGCAGGAAAGGACACGAAAGAGATGGTTGGGTTGATTGTCTTTGGAGAATGAGATTAGTGTTGGTGGTAGAAGAGAAACAAAGTCATGTTTCAATTAAGTGTCAACAATGTTTACCTTGCATTAAGGACCTTTGCTAATAGACATAAGTACAGTCTCCCATCACAATTTTAAAGGAAAAACGTGGTAGCTCTTGGGGAAAGCATCTCTGAGTGCCGAGTTTGTTTCTGTGTGAATGAGATGAGAACATTTAGGAATGGAAGTCCAAAACAGTTTCGAGGCAAAGGGTGGCAGCCTCATCAGATAGAGCTTTGTGGCCTCATGACTTATAATGAGGGTGGCATGTAATTAGAAATTGTCCCTGTCTTTTCTGAGTACTGATGAAAACCATGGCTCAGAGGTTAATTCAAATAATAATTAATATTGGTCTCTGTCAGTACAGGGTGGTAATGAAATCTTCTGTTACTTGATGACTTTGACTTTAAATGTTGAGCGAGGAGTAGATGGTGTTATTCCTCACACTAATTGTGGGGACGCTCCAACAAACTGAACACATGATGGTAAAGTATGCGATTCAGAAGGTGTTGAGCACAACATTTTTTTGTAGCCTGTAATTGCCTACCGTAGAAACTCTAACACGACATAGAGATATTAGGGTTATTTTATTTCCTAGAGTGATAATTATTTAGAGATACTATGAAGGCACAAGTAATTGATCCACCATTGTGGACCAGGCAGGTTTCCCTGGTCCTTCACATACCTACTGCTGTGGTGTAGTGTCTGTGGTGTGCAGCGCCCAGTCACCCACTAACACTTACCAGGTTATGTGGCATGTTAATCTGAAGACAGAAACATCGAACAGCTGGTTGACCAGGGAGCCCTGAATGTCCTTTTCAGCCATGAAAGTCGATGATTCTGTAAGCCAGTTCACGCTTAGTGACCATTTTTCATGTATAGAGTTGGGAGTTTTCAGATGAAGTAAAAGACATAAAAGTTGATGTAAGAAAGTGACTTGGAAATGTAAGTATCTATTCACACAAATTATTTGCAGCTTTATAAATCCATATTGCTAAGAACTGTGGGCCTAAAATAGTTTTGGTGGAAGGAGGATGTTTAGGCATGACTGTTTTTAAAAAAACAAGTCCAAATGCTTCGTTGAGCTCTTTGCTCTAAAATTGCAGTTTTCTCTTTTGAAATGCTTGTTGACAGATCGCTATCGCTTGATCTTTGAGGGTTACATTTGGTGTCATTCTAAGCAACATCATCTTTCCTAGGGAAAAGTAACAGAACAGAAGAAGAGGACTTTCTGTTGAGTCTAAATACTTTGAGGTGCTTCAGAGGCCCAAGCAATAGAACGTTTCCAACACACAGAAGGAGACAGAATAGTAGAAGCAGCCGTCCCAGCCCGATGCACTCCATTCGTGCATTCGCCAGCTCCTGCCGCATTCTGTATAATTTAGAAGGAAATCTTAGGCAGCATATTATTTCATTTTAAAATATTCAGGGGCCGCCTGGGTGGCTCAGTGGGTTAAAGCCTTTGCCTTCGGCTTGGGCCATGGTCCCAGGGTTCTCAGATCGAGCCCCGCATCGGGCTCTCTGCTCAGCAGGGAGCCTGCTTCCCCTCTCTCTCTCTCTACCTGGCTCTGCCTACTTATGATCTCTGTCAAATAAATAGATAAAATCTTAAAAATAAATAAATAAATAAAATATTTTGGTAAGGGGGCGCTTGGGTGGCTCAGTTGGTAAAGAGTCCAACTCTTGATTTCGGCTCAGGTCTTGATCTCAGGGTCCTGAGATTGATCCCCAAGTCAGGCTCCGTGCTCAGTGGGGAATCTGCTTGAGATCCACCCCACTCTGCCCCGTGTTCTCTGTCTCTGTATCTCCCTGTAAAATAAGAAACTCTTTAAAAAAATATTTAAAAAAAATTTCAATATGTATCACTGAAAGGAAAGAATTCCTTCCAAATTAAGTTGCTATAGAAGCTTGTATGAACTTTTTTTAAAAAAGATTTTATTTATTTATTTGCCAGAGAGAGAGAGCGAGAGAGCAAACGTAGGTAGAGCAGCAGGCAGAGGCAGAGGGAGAAGTAGGCTCCTTGCTGAGCAGAGAGCCCAATGTGGGAAACGGTTCCAGGACCCCAGGATCATGACCCGAGCCGAAGGCAGATGTTTAACCGACTGAGCCACCCAGGTGCCCCTTGTGTGAACGTTTTAAGGAAATTTTTGTTTTACTTTAAAAGCAATGCTGTATTGGGGCACCTGGGTGACTCAGTGGGTTAAAGCCGCTGCCTTCGGCTGGGGTCATGATCCCAGGGTCCTGGGATCGAGCCCCATATCGGGCTCTCTGCTCTGTGAACAGCCTGCTTCCTCCTCTCTGCCTCTCTGCCTACTTGTGATCTCTGTCTGTCAAATAAATAAATAAAATCTTAAAAAAAAAAAAAAGCAATGCTGTATTTTGAGGAGTGGCTTATAAGCATGTTTTCTTTACTGGAGTGTAGTGGGTGATGGGCGGTCACTGTACCGTTAGGATCAGTAGGCTTAGTGTGATTTCAGGAGCAGTCACAACTCAGAGATGAGAGCGACAGGATCAAAACATTGTTTTATTTGCAAAGGCATCATTCTCTACAGGGTGTCGGTATCGTGCGTGTCTGGAGGCCAGAAGCTTTGAAGGAGGGGGCCGGAGCTGATGAGGAGCTCTTCTAGAGCTGTTGTGTGGGCTAAACCGACAGACATGCTATGGGAAATCAGGGAAAAAGCATCACATTGTAATTAAAATGACCTGCGCCCCTCCCCTCCCCAAGCCTGATCTTTTCAGTTCTCCACTTAATACCCTGTCTCGATTTCTTGTTGCCTTTGTACAGGCCAGGAGTTTTGACGTGGTTTCTAAGGCTGTCTTGCTGGTCGGGCCTCCCGGACTTGCTCCCTGGCCGTTGTGGTTGGCAGCACTGCCCTCCTTAACTATCCTGTCCCCCTCTGTCCCATGCATACCAGCCACTCCCACCCATCTGCCCTCCTCTGGCTGATTCCTGCCGGGCTGTAGGCCTGGTTAGGCCCCTGTCCCTCGGCCCCAGCCACCCGTTCTGCTTTCATAGCCTTTATCCCACTTGTAGTTAGTGTTTCATGTCTGCTGGTGGGGAAGCGGAAATCTGAGTGCTTCGAATGGGCTTGGCTCTCATCAGAGACGTGCTCAGGGAACGACTGAATGAATGGAAGGAACTTAGCTGGTAAGGGTGGTTGGGGGCCACTGAGGGTGCTCAGTGGGCAAGGAGGAGGAGGAATCCTGGCAGGGACAGAACAGTCAGAGGAAGAGTCAGTCGGAAACCTTTGTTTTGTGAGTTTATAGGGTAGCTAAATTCAGGGCTCCTATGACCCATCAGAAATGTGACTGGAGAGAGACATGAGGGTTTTATAGGTGATGTTAAACAGCTGTAGCAGCGACATGGATTTGCCTCCTTAAAGAGATCCAGGTAGATAGCTTAACCACCGGGGGCTAAACTTTGGGGTGCATTTTCAATTAAATTTCAATTAAAACAGCAGACGGGTGAGCCACTGCTGTTCTTCTGGTTGTATATATTCCTTATAGAACCAGCGGGGGCCCAGCTACATCAGGGAGCTTGTCAGCCTACAGACAGCCCTATAGATGCCTGACTGTTAGGTCCAGAGCACTTTCTGACCTCTGGCTGCGGAAGAGTTCATTCATGTTAGTGTGTTTGTGGGTACAGGCAAGCCGTTGAAATGTCTCAGAACAAGGCTTCTCCGTTTTCTGAATATTCTGTATATGGTAACATTCTACCTTAAAAAAAATGGAAACAAAAAATCAGTTATATGATATAATGGAAAAACCCTAAACTTGGGAAGGAAATCTAGGGTCCTGTTTTGTTTCCAGTATTCGTGTATATGGACAGAACACCTGTTCAGGCCTCATTCCTGCATTTATAAAAGGTGGGAACATTAACCCTGCACAGCCTCCTTCACCGGACTGCAGTGCACGGGGAAAGGGCATGGTGACATGAGATCTGTTCCGCCAGCTTTGCCTTCCGAATCCTTATCGCACCAAGAGCTTCATGGGAGCCTTGGAATTCTCTTTGACTCCTCTCTTTCTTTCACATACTGCCTCATTCGTCCTCAGCTCCTGTTGGCTCTTCCTTGGAAGTCTGTGCGTCTCCACTCTACCCCCCTCCTCATCGGCTGTTTCTAACTGCTGGCATGCGGCTCCCTCACGGGTCCACTGTCTGCTCCTGGCTCTGGCAGACTGTTTCCAGCAGAGACAGTGGCTGAGCCCGAGTCAGATTGGCCCCTCCTCCGAGAGTGCTCCCAGGCCTCACCTTCTTCCTTGCTGCACCCTGTGCAGTGGCTTCCCCCTGGGGACACTCCAGCGGGTCCATGGGTCTGTGAGATCCACAGGATCTGCAGGTGCAGACCCACCTGGTGGTCTCTGCGCCCGGCTCCCTGCCTGGGAGCAGTCCCCTGGAGAGTGTGGCTTCCTTCTCCTCCTCAGCTCCTTCACATCCTCAGAGTTCTTTTCCCTGGGAGGCTTCCCTGTCCTGCCCACTTTAAAGTCACACCCCTTCCTCCAGAGTACCCCTCTCCCTTCCTTCCAGGCTGTGGTTTTTCTTATTTTGCCTTTTACTTATTTACCTATATTTGACTTACTCCGTTTGAGTCTGTTGTCACTAGAATGTAGTTCAGCTCTGCTGAAGGGGAGGATTGTTGTCTGTGACGTTTACTGATGCCTCCCCAGAGCCTAGAACAGTGTCTGACCTACGGCAGGTGGTCAGGACGTATGTGGTGCACGCAAGTATACGGAAGTTATTCATTTGAGGGAAATGTCATTGGTTTGCTTCTTTGTAAAATAGTTTTTGGCACGAGTATAGCAGACAAAACTTGATGAAAGATAGCAGTTATTGTTATACTGTAGTGGCTCTCAGAAATTAGACATCTCTTTGAGGTGGCCAAAATAGCAACCTAATTAGCAAATTAGATTTTTTCCCTCCTCTTTAGAATTAGGTTAAGCCTTTTTTGGCCAGAGTAACGCATGGGCGATGGTGTGTCTTTCCTCAGGGTGCCACACCAGGGCACGTGACGTCTCTTTGTCCTGTTTACTGGTGATGCTTAGTTTGGTCATTTGGTGAAGGTGCTGCCTTCTGTCTTGAAAAGCAAATTATTAGAATTCCATTCATAACCTCAGTTTATTGTTAAGTTAGAAGTATGGTGGGACGCCTGGGTGGTTCAGTTGGTTAAGCGGCTGCCTTCGGCTCAGGTCATGATCCCAGCGTCCTGGGATCGAGTCCCACATCGGGCTCCTTGCTTGGCAGGGAGCCTGCTTCTCCCTCTGCCTCTGCCTGCCTCTCTGTCTGCCTGTGCTCGCTTGCTCTCTCTCTAACAAAAAAAAAAAAAAAAAAAAAGAAGTATGGTGAAAATGAAGGAAACTATCATGAAAATGAAGGAAAATATACCACCGTAATGTTTTTATTTAATTACTTTTGGTTATGATGTAAACGCCTTGGATAGTTACTAGACTTGGCTGTACCTTTGTGTAGGGTTTTTCTGAGAACTCAAGATTATGACATTTGTTGTTTCACTGTACATTTTGTTCGCCTAGAGAGAGGGAGTTCCTGTGGTCTAGATATAGAGGGCCCTTTGAGGTAGCCCAGGAAGGCCCAGCTTCTTCACCAGTACTTTGCTTTCAGTCCCTCTGGCGCTCCAGTGGTTCTGTATAAAAGCTCAGCGATGCAGGGGTGAGGAGGTCCAGGGGAGTGTGCTATAGTTGGCAGAGTTAAGTCCGGGTGTGTGTCCGTGTATAGCGGTGTGTGCTCTGCACTCCAGTAAATGCCTCTCACTGTTCGGAGGTGGGAAAGAAATTGTCACCCATGGGGTGGGGAGCTTGGGAGATGACAGACTTTCTTTTTGATTCAGATAAGTCTAGATTATAATTTCAGATGAATAGACTGAAGTGTTTTTTAAACTTTCAAAGCAGGAATGTGGAAAATGTGGACATCTTTCATTTTGAAACTCTGCAGTGAAGACATTTAGACAGGCAGATCAGTTTTATTTATATGTTTGTTTGTTTGTTTATTTTTAAAGATTTTATTTATTTGAGGGGGGGAGGGTGCACGCGAGTGTGGGTAGGAGCAGGGGTATGGGCAGCTGGAGAAGCAGATTCCCTGCTGTGTGCAGAGCCTGCCTTGGGGCTCGTTCCCGGGGCCCTGAGATCATGACCTGAGCTGAAGTTAGACGCTCAACTGACTAAGCCACCCAGGCACCCCGGTAGATCAGGTTTTTTGTTTGTTTATTTGTTTTGTTTTGTTTTAGATCAGTCTTACACCTTTAAAATATTTGCAGTGTATGTGGGGTTTCAAGGATTCATAAGTTTTTTTTCCCAAAATTCTCTTGAAAGCGAAGTATCTGCCTCAGACTGACACATTCTTACATTATTAGTGTTGGCTAAATATGCTAGCCCAGGCAGAGTTACTGCTCGACGAGCATTTTGTACAAGGCACTCTGGGGGACCCCGAGACAACAGAGGTGCACAGGGCACACAGACCTTACCCTCAAGGAGCTCTCCACCCCCCACACCCTTGTCACTGTCTGCAGGGTTGTATGGCCTGCCTTGGTGAGCACTGTGTGGGAAAGCCAAGGAAATATGTTGAGAGCAGACAACAGGCGTTTTTGCCCCCGAAGTGGTTTGTGTGAGAAAATTGGGGCTTTGTGAGAATTAGTAACCCAGCCAAGGTTACCAGTTAGCAGAACTTAGATGGAAGCTGGATCCATGGGACCTGGGGGGAAGAATTGTAATAAAATTTTTCTTTAACACCTGGCTGATTGTAAGGATGCTTATTCCAAAATGTTTCACACCACGTAGTGTGTCTGAAGTAGGAAGTAAAAGCCCCCCAGTAAACATTGGTTGGTACATTAATTACTCCTCTTGGCCTTTTAGTGGGAGAGAGGTTTTCACACTGCAAATGTATTATATACATGGTATTTTTCAGAATACCATGGCTGATCTCTCCATATCAATACATAGAGCTGTACCCTTTTTTTTTTTTTTAAAGATTTTTAAAATTTGTCACAGAGAGAGAGATCACAAGTAGAGGGAGCAGCAGGCAGAGGGAGAAGGGGAAGCAGGCTCCCTGCTGAGCAAGGATCCTGATGTGGGACTGGATCCCAGGACCCCAGGATCATGACCTGAACAGAGGGCAGAAGCTTAACTGATTGAGCCACTCAGGCATTCCACTATACCTTATCTTTTCAGGTGGCTCAAACAGTGGAATTGTGTACCGTGGAGCTTCACTTACCTGTCCACGTGTAACGGCCATTTAAGTCATTCATGCATTGAAAACAGTGTGGCCACACAGCTTAGTCCTTTACGTACGTCTCCATGCATCTTCAGGATATATTCCTAAAGGATTGTCATGGGGTCACAGGCTGGGTTAATTTTCTATATGGTGCATTTTCCTGGATTGCCCTGAAGGGCCACATCATTTCATAATCTTTTTGGTGGTGTGGGAGCTGCTCATTTTTTCCTGCACTTGCCCACTCAGGACGTTGTCCTTTTGCCAGTTTGATAGGCACACTTTCATCATCAGTGACGTCGAGTGTCGTACCATGTATGTTTTGGTCCTTTGTGTTTCCTTAACAGCTGTTCTCTACACCATTGTGCTGGATGGCCTCTGGTGCCTGGGCCTGCTCTCTGTGATGGAAGATCAGATAGGAGCCTGCCCCCTCTTCTCCCTTTTGAGTAGAGTGTAGAGGTTAAGATTGTCTTGGGGATTATTTTGCTGCTTTTTCCCAACGGTGGCTCCTTGGCAGGCTACTTAACCTTTAAATCCTCCGTTTCCATTTCCATAATGGGGGTAACACAGATTAAATGAACCAGTACATCTGAAGCCTTACCACAGGGCCTGGCACTGAGCAAATGCTCAGTGAAGGTTTACCGCTATCAGTTAGCATTAGGCACCAGTGTGGGAAGTGACTTTCCCTCCTTCCTGTGTTTCTGTGGAAATCCCCAGGAGTTCTTCTCAGCTGCTTTGGATCCTTTGCTTTGGGTCAGGGCTGGGATTCCCATGACAGTTGCTGCTTTCCCAAGTAAACATCTTTGTCTCTGCCCGTCCATGTCTCGGGTTGTGCAGGTAAGGTCCTGGCCCAGCACCAGCAGCCTTTGCATGCGGCCTGAACGTTTTCTTTCTGAAGTTGGTTAGGGACTGAATCTTGTCCCCCTAGATTCATATGTTGAAGCCCCAATCTCAGCGTAACTGTATTTAGAAATAGGGTCCTTACGGAAATAGTTACCATTAAATAAGGTGGTATGGGTGCGGCCTGAATCCCATAGGATTGATGCCTTGTAAGAAGAGGAAGAGGAGGGTTTTTCTCTCTGTGCACAAAGAGGGTGTGTGAGCACAGATGAGATGGTGGTCACATACAAGCCAGGAGAAGAAGGCTCGGAATGAAGCCTGCCCTGCTGGTTCCTTGATCTTGGACTTCCAGCCTTCGGAGCTGTGAGAAGTACTTTCTGTCGTTCACACCATTCAGTTTTTGGTGTTTCGTATTGTATGGGTATCAAGTTGTTCATATTATTTACATAATTGTCCTGGCAGATGGATGCTTTTCTGGGGTGTCATTGTTTCTAGGCCTTCATTCATACAGAATGACCTGGAAGGCTTTGTAAAACACAGATTGCTGGGGCTCACCCCAGGAATTTCAAATTTAGTAGGTCTGGGTTGGCCTGAGAAGTCACATGTCTAATAAGTTCCCTGAGGCATCGATGCTGCTGACATGGGACCACACCGGCAGAACCGGTGTCCTAGTACTGTGTGGTAGAAATTTCAAACAAGAGCCCAGAGCACTCAGGATAGGGATATCAGTCCTTCCACCTAACTCTCAAGACTCAGTTTCACCATCTGTAAATGGGGATAATATTTGTACTGCTTATCTCATAGGGTTATTGAAGCCAAAATACATATTAAAAAAAGCTTTTGGGTTCTTCTCTCATCTTCTTACAAAGCAGAGAGAGTAGATGTGTGGATGTCTCATTCTTGTAAGAAGAACAAATGGGGGAGCACCTGGGTGGCTCAGTGGGTTAAAGCCTCTGCCTTCGGCTCAGGTCATGACCTCAGGGTCCTGGGATTGAGCCCCACATCGGGCTCTCTGCTCAGCAGGGAGCCTGCTTCCTCCTCTCTCTCTGCCTGCCTCTCTGCCTACTTGTGATCTCTATCTGCCAAATAAATAAATAAAAATCTTAAAAAAAAAAAAAAAAAGAACAAATGGGTGAATGCTGAAGTGTTTTTCACAGTAAGCTCCAGAGCAAAAGTAAGGTATTCTCTTCTCTTTCCTCCGCTGGATGGATATAACCTGGTCATTTGATTTGCTGGTTGTGGAACTTTTTCTTCTCTGCATTCCCCACCCCACACTTCTTGAAAGCCAGACATTTTAGCCAAGTAGCCTTTGTCATAGAGTCTGTGGCTCCTTATTCTGGCTCTCCTTTGTCAAGGATGTCTGTGGCCTTTTTGGTGATTGTGGCAGTGGAAATTACTGAGTTTCTGGTTCTCTGTGGGTAAGACTTGTGGCCATGCTGTTCATGTCCAGGATATCATATGTGACAGGTCTTTTTTGTTTGTTTGAATTGTTGTTTTGCAATGTTGAAATGTTTTTATGAAAACTACGTTTTAAATGTTTGTATGTTGCATGTCTCAGCAATGCTGTTGACCAGCAATATGTTACATCTTAATACAGACAACTTAATTTTTATTTCCAAAACAAAAGTTTAGTGAGGTTGAAGGGTATTACTTTATGTTTTTATGAATCTCTTTAGTGCCTAACTCAGTAGAAGACCGTTAGATTTTGATAGCTGCTTCTGCATTCCATCTGTTGTAATAACGTTGTTTTGGTTGAAGAACATGAAGAAAATCTGGCATGCAGATTTGTAATTGAAGAGGGAGGAATATTTGAATAGCCTTTTTAGATAATTTTATACTAAGACTATAAGGAGTAGTTTCTTACAGGTTAAGACTCTGAAATCGTATCAGTGAAATTTTTGTATTTGGTTTCATTAAAATGCATTGGTGTATCCTGCACTTTGAATGAATCTTTTATCCGTGTGTCTAGTTTTGTAACATTGTGCATTGGTGATTTGGAAAGTATGGGTTCAGTGAGTTACATAAATCTTTCAGATGTTGACACATTTCGTTATATAGTATTTTAAACAATATTACTCCTCTTACTATCTGTCTGATCAAAAATTCTTTAAGTATTGGGAAGCTGTCAAGTTTATGATGGTGGATACAGATTTTTCCAAAATTCTGATTTTTGCTTGAAAGCTCAAATTTTATCATTGTCAACAAACTGTCAATTGTTTTCCTTAAGTGACAGACTTATTTTGTTCATTTTTGAGAAAGTGCCTGCCACACACGAGTCTGAATATCAGTGGTTTGTAAGTTGGCGTTTTTTGTTTGTTTGTTTGTTTTTTTAACTATTAAAAATGGTCTTGTTGGGTCATGGGCATTAAGGAATGTATGTGATATGATGAGCACTGTGTTATATGCAACTGATGAATTATAGAACTCTGCATCTGAAACTAATGATATGTTGGCTAATTGAATTTATTTTACTTTTATTTTTTTTTAAGATTTTATTAATTTATTTGACAGAGATCACAAGTAGGCAGAGAGAGGCAGGCAGAGAGAGAGGAGGAAGCAGGCTCCCCGCTGAGCAGAGAGCCCGTTGTGGGGCTCGATCCCAGGACCCTGAGATCATGACCTGAGCGGAAGGAAGAGGCTTTAACCCACTGAGCCACCCAGGCACCCTGGCTAATTGAATTTAAATTTTAAAAAATGGTGTTGTTTGAAAAAAAGCTTGCAGCTCATTCACACAAACTGTTTCTCCATCTACCCTGAATTGGATGGCTTATGGCATTAACCACCATCTAGAAAGATGCAGGTGTATAGAAATGATGCATAGAGGGCAAATATCTTTGTGTACACAAATATCTTTGTGTGTAAGGCCTTAGCATTTGGAGACATTCTGGGGAAGCAGCTCCTCTGCTGGTAAAATAAAAAAATTCTCATGACATAGTTGACTTAATACACCAGAAATTATGCAAACGAATGTTGTTTCCTTCAACATAGTGACCTTGGAGACACAACACCACATTCAGTGATAACTCCAAGGGTTAGAACGCAACGTTTTTAGAATGTCACCTTATTTGGAATCGCTTCAAGTTCTGACTTTAGCTTACTCCATAGATGGTGTTTGGATGTACTGTTTTAAAACTGTATTGCCTCAAATGTCTGTTAACATTTTCCCAGTGATATATACAGTTGTCTAGTCTGGGAGGATGCTGTTGCCTAGGAATAAGGGGTTATATTCGCAGCAGTTTACTGTATTTATTACGGTGAGAACCAGCACTAGTCTTGGAGTCTTTATACTCTCTGACTAGCCGAATGACCTTGAATAAAGCATTTACCTTCTCACTGTTTCTCTGTCAGGTCAAGTGGTTGGGTTAAATCCTGAGTCTTACAGGGCTCCTGTCCTGTGATTCCCAGATTCTAGATGCCTGAAAGCAGGATGTCCTTCATTGTCTGTGAAGGTGTCCACTCAGGGACTCACTTTGCAGCCTTCTGGACTCTTTCGCCTGCCCTCTCTCTGCCCTAGCAAGATGACAGCCTTCTGTCGAGATTTTTAAAAGGCATTTTTGATTCTTAATAGGGCAGAAGAGTTCAGAACTTGGTAAAATACCATTTTTGTCAACTCCTGTGGAGATACCCAGTATAATTGGCGATGAAGCTGGGAGTAGGGAAATCTAGATGACTAGGTTAAGGTTGGTGAAAAATGTGGGGAGAACAACTAATATTTACCATCTGTTGTGTGCAAGTCATTCTGTTAATGGCTACTTGTGACAGATAGTTCTAAGCAGCCCTTTGAGGGAGGTGATGGAATACTTATTTTCATATTTTCATAGATGAGGAAGCTGAAGTCCAGAGAGCTACTTTAATTTGCTTGAGGTAGAGAGAAAGTGTTTGAGCCAGATCTGGCTGGCTTCACAACTGGTTTTCCCCAAATTTCTAGATGCTGCTCTCTTCTTCCCCTCTCCCTGGCCATGATAGTCCTTTCTTCTCATGTTTCCTTATGATTATTTTAAGCTTTTCTAAAGTGTTGAAGAGATGTCACAATTGTGCAACATTAATTTTGATGAGAGGTGGTGATTTTATAAATAAGCTTAATGTTTATAAGCTAAATTTTTGACAGTGGTCAAAGATAAAGGTGAGAAAATGCTGATGTGAAATCAAAACTTGTGTTGAAACAGGGTCTGCCCTGGGCTATTAGATATGTAAAATCGAGGGGAGATAAGCTTTGGGACAATTTCTGAAACAGTGGTGGGGTTTGCAAATACAGCATTGAGGTGTTTTCCAGTTTCCCTTTCCATATCAAAAAGTAGAAACTCAGATTTTTGTGGCTTATTTGTTGGAAAAAAACTCTTTAACTTTTTATTTCTTCTGCAAGCGTGTATGTGTTCCCATTTTATTCTAGCCATGGTGATAAGTACTGGGAATAAAATGAGGACACAGAAGTGGTACTCCAGGAGCCCATAGCCCAGGGGCGGTGGGCACAGCACCCTGCTGGCCACAACCACAATTTCCCCACTTCCTGGGGGCTCTAGAGAGGGGACCTGTTGGGCTTGTGGCTGAAGCCCTGCGAACTGCAAAGGTGTGCTGTTCTAAATGTCAGATACGGGGAAACCTACTGATGGTGGCTTGTTCGGGAAGGAGATGTTTTAAAGAACTGTTCTGTGATCTTCTCTGGAAGTTTTTAAAGTTGTGGAAGCTGAAATTTGTGTGTGTGTGTGTTTTAAATTGGAGAGCTCGGGACGCCTGGGTGGCTCAGTTGGTTAAGCAGCTGCCTTCGGCTCAGGTCATGATCCCAGCGTCCTGGGATAGAGTCCCATATCGGGCTCCATGCTGGGCAGGGAGCCTGCTTCTCCCTCTGCCTCTGCCTGCCACTCTGCCTGTGCTCGCTCGCTCTCTCTCCCTCTCTCTCTCTGACAAATAAATAAATAAAATCTTTAAAAAAAAAAAAATTGGAGAGCTCTTCCATCTGTATAGTTAGGGAATCTGAGTAAAGAAGTGTCCTAAGCTAGATGTTTAAGACTAATCATAATGGATAATAAAAAAATTTTTAATATGTTATTTATTTTATTTATTTATTTATTTGACAGAGTGAGATCACAAGTAGGGAGAGAGGCAGGCAGAGAGAGAGGAGGAAGCAGGCTCCCTGCTGAGCAGAGAGCCCCACATGGGGCTCGATCCCAGGACCCTGAGATCATGACCTGAGCCGAAGGCAGAGGCTTTAACCCACTGAGCCACCCAGGTGCCCCTTAATATGTTTTTTAGAGTAAGTGTATTTATGGTAGGAATTTGAGGAAGTTATCCTTACAGCATCCCTGAAGATGACGGTTGACATTAGCCGGTTTTGCTTTTGGAAAAGGAAATTGAAGAGATCATTTCTCAAGTTTGCACAGCAAATAAATGGGAAATGGGAAGAATACACTTAGCATCCATTTCTTCAGGATTTTATAGGATGCCTTGTAGTTATATTCTGAACTCTTAAAATGTTAATTTAATGGAAGGATTATAGTTCTGTGACCAAGAGTTTATATTATTGGTGATTAGGGAGAGTTGTGTGCTGCTGGTCTTGTTTAGGAATAAAGAGAGGATGAGGTTTCATTCTTCTGAGAAATTTGCTTTAGGTGACTGCTTGATCTTTGGACCAACACTTCAGACATTTTGGAAAGGACCTGCCTTTTTTGTAGAGGGGTGCCTGCCAGTGTCCACAGCCTGACTTCCTTTCTCTAGGTGGCTTGAGGCAGAGAGATGCCCCGGGGATGCCCTGGGATGCCCCTTTATAGCCTTGCAAGGGAACGTGTTCTGAGAAATGGTGGTTTCCTAATCTTACCATGTAAACTGGGTGCTAATTTACCTTTGGGGGGAACAGTTACTTGGTGACTAGTGGTTCCCACATTTTAGTAATGAGGGATTCCTTCCAAAATGTATATCTTTCTAAATAGCTTAAGATTAAAAACTTTAGAGTGATTTACTTCTCCATGAATTCAGAATGAATTCTGTTGAGTGGTAACTGTATTTTAGAGTTATTGAATTATTTACATAATATATGTGTCAAAGTTTGATTTATCTGTATAGTCACTTTTTATCAATTATCTGTGCTTTCTGAAATTTTGATTACTTTTCTATCACTGGAAGTGTGAATTTCAGAAGAGGATATCTGTACTTCACCTGTTCCTAATTGTGAATTACTTAGTGGGTTAGACCAATAAGATATTTGCCATTTTGTTCCACCACGTTTACACTTCCCCTCTCTACAGATGAAGAACCAAGAACCAGAGAGGCTAACTAACTGGATCAAGGCCACAGAGCCTGGTTGACACATTTTGCTTATTTAAATTTCTCACATTAAAGGAGAAAGTTGTCTGATCATCTGCATTGCCTACTAGTTATGTGCCAGGGACTGTCTTAAGTGCTTTGTGTATACACTAATTTAGTCCTCATGAATTAGAGATAGATGGAGTTATCATTTCTAGAACCAGATGTCATTTCAGAGTTGGTCTCAGACCTTAGTGGGTTCATAGTACCCTGTGACCATGCCACTTTCTCTTTGATGTGTGGGTTCCATACAAATTTTAGGATTGTTTGTTCTATTTCTGTGAAAAATGCCACTGGAATTTTCATAGGGATTGTATTGAATCTAGAGATTGCTTTGGGTAGTGTGGATGTTTTATTTTTTAAAAGATTTTATTTTATTTATTTATTTGAGAGAGAGAGAGAGAGAGATGCTGTGTGAGCATATACACACAGAGAGAGAGAGGGAGGGAGGGAGAAGCAGACTCCCTGCTGAGCAGGGAGCCTGATGCGGGTCTTGATCCCAGGACACTGATATCATGACCTGAGCTGAAGGCAGACCCTTTACCTGCTGAGCCACCCAGGTGCTCCTGGTCTGGTCATTTTATAACATTAATTCTTTAATCCATGAGCATAGTGTATTTTTCCACTTATTTTTGCCTTCATTTTCTTTATTTAAAAACTTATACCTCAAGACCACTCCCTCCTTTGGAGTTGAACAAGCCAGCCGAAGCCATGGGAATGAAGCCATATTTACTTTTTGTTAGTTCTCTGTACCCATTCTTCTGCTTGTCCCGTTGAAAGAGGCAGATCCCATGCCCTGTGCATGGGACTTCTCCCACCCCTGCCCCCTCGTCTGACACTCATGCCCTTAATTGTTTCCCTCTTACTATGCTCCTCCTTGGACCTCTCACTTTTTATGTCTGTCTCCTGTGAGTGTTCTCTGTCTTATCTAAAAAATGCTTATACCATGCTTACCCTGTGGCAGGCACCCAGTGCTTTACCTGTATTAATGCACTGAATTCTAATAACCCTGTGGAGTAAATGCTGTTGTTATCCCCATTTTACATTGAGGTACAGGGAGACTAAGGAATTTTCCCCGGGGTTGTGTGAATTGTGTTTGGGCACAAACCCCTTTTCTCTCATGTTGAGTCTGCAGATTCGAGTCCTTGATCAGTCCACTCCGCTGCTGTCTGTGGTCTCTTCACCTTCTGTGTTGGAGGCTGGCAGCCATGTCTGCTTTTCTGTCCTCCTATCACCACCATAACTCAAGCACTTGAGCTTCCAGCTCTGCTTCCTAGAAGCTGTTCTTAGCAGAGTTCCTGATACCTGTGCCTGTGGAGTCTGGTGGACCCTGTTCTTGCTCTGTAGCTTTTGAACCTGTTGATCACCTCCTCCTTAAAGCTTGACTCTTTCCTTTCTTTTTTTTTCCATGTTTGCTTTTGTTGTGCTGAGGGACACTTCTGCCTGCCCCCTAAGTGTTGGTATTCTTAAGGATTCTCTCCTTGTTCTTTCCTCTTATCACTGAGCACACTTTCTGGGTGATCTGATCTGCTCCCAGCCTCCCTTCTGTCAGTGGCCCCGACAGCCATATCTCTAGCTCAGCTTTCTTCTTGAGCTCTTCTCTTTTAAATTGTATGGCTTCCTTGGTGGCTCTGTGTGCATCATTTCTACAGGTCTCCCACACCCCGTGTAAATTCTGGTCTTCTGTTCCCCATGTTCCGGTCAGTGGTATAACCGTCTGCTTGGTTACCCAAGCCAGAGTCCTGTCATCCTAGACTCTTCATTCTCCAACGTCCGATCAGAAACTGAGTCAGGTGATTGTGGGGTTCTGTACTTCAGTGTGTCCCTCTCCTTTTTGCCCCTGCACCATCGTCTTTTACCTGAATTCCTGCAAGAGCCTTCAAACTGGGCTTCTTACGCCTACTCTGTACCATTCCCCCCTCTCCCAGTCTGTGATCCACAAACTGGTAAGGGGATTCTTTCCAAAATGTACATCTTTCTAAACTGTATGGGTTGTAAACGGGAGAGTGACTTGACTTCTCTGTGAATTCAGAATGAATCGTAAGGCCCTTCAAGATTGAGCCTCCCCTTAAGATGTATCGAGGTATTTGCAGACATCTGAACCTGCCCTGCTTCCCTAAGCCTCAGGAGCGGATTTCTTCCACCCTCCCGCTTCCCTCTGCCTGCTGTTCTCCTGCTTGCCCTCTACATCTCTGCTTAGACAGAGCCCTCCAGACCAGAGCCGCCTGTATTTTCTACTGTGGTGGAAAGTCAACAGGGCTCTGTGTTTGCTGCATCCAGTCGGTAGCCACTAGCCCGCGTGCCTTTGAGCACGTCCATGTGGCTAGTGTGATTGAAGAAGAGGATTTGAAACTTCATGTAATTTCACTTAATTGAAGTAGCTACCCGGGGCTAACGGGAGGGTTCTTGTGCTTCTCCGAATTCTGTTCTTATCGCCACCAAAGCACTTTCCCCAAGAACAACAAAATACTAACTGATAGTATTGGAGGGGCCAGGAAAAATTCACACACACACAGAAAGCTCAAAAACTCAAAGTATATTTATATGAAAACAACAATAGTATAATGCAGAAAAATAATTTTATAAAACATGATTTTGATTAATCAGGAACCAGTTATTATTTTCAGCATGTTCATTCACATGGTTAGCTGTTTTATATTGGGTTTACATCTGAAATGCTTAAATATAAGCTGTGAACCAAGGAGCCAGGTGAAATTAACAATCAAAATTTATTTCAGACATTCTAGTGTTTATGGGTGCCAGATAACTTTTTAGTTTTCAGTGATACTTGTTATTGTTCCATCAGCAAATACTGATGGAACTTAAAATGCTTCATGATGAAAGAAGTATTGAAATATTTTTATATTTGCGAGTTAACCTTTCAACAGGAAATCATTTATTCAAATAAAAGATACTTGCAAAATCAAAAAATTAAAAGTAACAAAATTTAAATTCATTCTACGAGAAAGTTGATTCTGATAGGTTAGAAGCTGCTAACTACCAAGTTTGTATGCAACCGATAACAATTATTTGAATACTGATGATCTCAACAATTTGAAATACCAAATGGTATTTTGAAGCTCTTCTCTTTACCATGGTGAGAAACAATCTTTAATCTCCCTGTTTTAGTTTTAGTGCTAAGAAATATTGATCTTTTTTTTTTTTTATATTTTATTTATTTATTTGTCAGAGAGGAGAGAGAGAGAGAGCACACAAGCAGGCAGAGAGGCAGGCAGAGGTCTCGGAGAGAGAAGCAGGCTCCCTGCCGAGCAAGGAGCCCGATGTGGGACTCGATCCCAGGACGCTGGGATCATGATCTGAGCCGAAGGCAGAGACTTTAACCCACTGAGCCACCCAGGCACCCCAAAACTAGTAGAAATTCCCAACTACATCAGTGGGATCCCTTTTCAAACTGAAATAGAAAGTTTACCTACCAGTTAGAACAATAGCCTAGTATCAGACATCTTCTACACTCATGTAAAAATTACTTAACCTGAGATGTGTTTCATTGAATGAGTTTAGGGGAAATATTTGAGGCAGAAGTGGCCATTACAGTCAGCCTTCAGCAACGTAGAATAGTATGGTGCTGCAGTAAAATAATAAAGGAATTTGTTGCAGAATTTATTGTAATTTGATGGGGGGACAGATTTGGGTTATGAATTAATTAGCTTAGAATAGTATAAAAGATATTTCATTTTGCTCACAGTGCTCAGCTAGCTGGGGAAGGAAGCTCAGAAAACTTCTGGGTTAACAAGGAAAAAGGCTTGTTTAGTGATGAGCCTTTGCTGTGGATGCAGGAAAACGTAAAGTTAAATTACAGAGTTTATGGAGAAAATTGTTATCTTTGGGGCGCCTGGGTGGCTCAGTGGGTTAAAGCCGCCGCCTTCGGCTCGGGTCATGATCCCAGGGTCCTGGGATCGAGCCCCGCATCGGGCTCTCTGCTCTGTGGACAGCCTGCTTCCTCCTCTTTCTCTCTGCCTCTCTGCCTACTTGTGATCTCTGTCTGTCAAATAAATAAATAAAAAATCTAAAAAAAAAACAAACCTTATCTTTGATCACATGCAAATATGAAGGCATTTAACTTGGCTAAAAGGTGTATCAGACTTGGGCGCCTGAGTGGCTTAGTTGGTTAAGTGTCTGTCTTTGGCTCAGATCATGAGGGTCCTAGGACCCAGCCCCAATGCATGGGGGACTCCCTGCTCAGTGTGGAGTCTGCTTTTCTCTCGCCATCTGCTCCTGTACCCTCTGCTCATGCTCTGTCTCTCGCTTTCTCTCTCCCTCAAATAAATAAAATCTCTTAAGAAAAGATATTATCGGGTTTATTTAGCTGCATGAAATTGATAGTTTTGATTATAAGTTGTTATATTTTAGAATAGTTTTTTTAAATTAAAAAAATTTATTTGTCAGAGAGAGAGAGAGCACAAGCAGAGAGAGCAGCAGGCAGAGGGGGAAGCAGACTCCCTGCTGGCAAGGAGCCCGATGTGGGACTTGATCCCAGGACCCTGGAATCACGACCTGAGCCAGAGGCAGATGCTTAATGACTGAGCCACCCAGGCGTCCTAGAATAGTTTTTGATAATGGTTTTGGTTATCAAATAGTTGTGATGATGGTGGCATTGTAGAACCAACTTACATTTATAAGTGGCATAGGCACAGAAAAAAATGTTTCCAACCTTATTATGTCAGAATGATCGCGATATAATGGATGCAAAGCTGTTTATTATGTATTCCAGTCTTAGTTCCATTTCCTTTGTCAGTATAATTTATATTGAAATAGAGATTTAATGTAGTTACTGAATAAGTAACATTTGTTTTCTTCCTTTTCCCCCTATAGACCTACCTTTTTGAGAGCATGTGCAGTTTTCCAAAATAACTTTTCGTAACGCTCTTCCAAGGACCTCCTCAGCCTTCCTTTATAGTTCCCTGTCACTTTTATATCACTTGCTTCCCTGATAGAAATTTGGGTTTTCAGAGTCCTGTGAAATTCATTTTTTAAAAAAAACCTTCCAGTTCCCGTGTGGCCTCTACCCGCGTCCTGTGACACTTTGCCTGTGTCTGTGTTGAGGTTTATTCGTGATGGATAAGGCTTCTCATCACATGTGCTCGCCTCTAGCAGAGAAGATGATAAATTACTTTCAGCTGTGATATTGCAAGGTTCTTTTCCCCTCCGCTAAGGAAAAGCACGTTAGTAGTATGTATCAGAGAATGCTGTTCACTACAACCTTTCTCTCTCTGCATTTCAAACCAGGCAGAGTTGGGTACAGAATTGGGAGTTTTAAACTCCCCCTGGAAGATGAGACAAGATCCCCTTTTCAACTTTTTTAGAACCCTTGAAAATGAAAAAGAATGTAGGAAGTTTCCAGATCAGTTAATCAGTGACAGCTGTAGTAAGTATACAGAAAACACAGCTCTTACAAGAGCAGTTGGCTGTTTGCCTTTTAAAAAAAATTTTTTTTTTTTTTAATTAAAGCCCCTCAGCACTGTAGCCTCTGTCCCCCTGTGGCATCTCTCAGTGGTTCAGGATCAGTTTTATAAGGGTTTGTGATCAGCAGGGCACCCCTGGACAGAGGGTGGCCCTAGGCAGCTCCTTCCTTCCCTTCTTCTCTTCTCTTCTCACCCAGATGGGGTGTGTGTGTGTGTGTGTGTGTGTGTAGTCAGTTGCTTGCAATAGGTCTAGATAGAGCAAATAGGGAAATATATTTTCAAATGGCGATTTTTAAATAGGCTAATAAACATGTGACATCATTTGCCTTTATAGATCACCCATGTTTTGTTTGTTTAAAGTATGCCAGGATATTTTACAGTATGAGCAAGATGTACCAGCAATCACCAAATTTTGTAAAATTTGTATTACTCTTCCATTAGTCTGTCCAATAAACGTCCTTGCCAGGTGGATTGAAAAACATTTCTGAAGTTTCGTTTTTTTCCTGTCCCAAATAAATTACACTAAAAATATTTCCATTTATCTATTTGTGTACCTTTCTCTGTTTGTTTTCCTCCTTGTCTGTAACACAGTTAATTAAGATAGCATTACGAAGATGGGGTAGATTCACATATTTTACAGAGATACATATCTTGTTTACATATATGGATATGGTGTGTACAGATGTGTTTATAGGTGTTTGTTCTCATTTCTTTTGCCTTATTATGTTGAATACTTTAAGTGCTTTTAGAATGTATACTGGTCTTTTGCTGGGCCATGCGAAGTTGTGTATGGAAAGAAGGTCACTATGGATGCGTTCTTATGTCTTGTGGTGGGACAAGCAGGTTAGCTGTCTGCTGGCTGCCTTCTCAGTGGGCTTAGTCTTTGAAGGAGCTAATTTCAGTTATTAGTTACTCACACTGAGTCATACTTCAGTGTGGAATTGCAGGGCATAAAGCTTGTTCTCTAAAGGACATTGATTTCCAGGATTCTTGTGGTTTAGTGGCACAACGTATTTATAGGACAGTATGTACCTTTTGGCCAGTTTAGAAAAAAAATTAGTGTTGTGGCCATGCACTTGGTATGAACTGTTAGCTGAGTGCTGTTTCATTGGTTGCCTTGGAGGAAAACATTGGCTCCACGGTATGTGATCAGCAGGACACCCATGTATTATATAGAAACATTATATAGAAGAAAGAGCCATCTTTATCTGAAAAGTAGCTCAGAATATGCAGACTCTCAAAGTTATGTAGAAATAACTGAAAGATTTCTGCAAGAAACCTGTGAAATAGTGCGTTAGGTAACACCACGTTAGCTATCAATGTTAACTGCAGTTTTGAGGGGCGGGTCATGTAAAATGATTGGCAAGCAGATGGATGTATCTTTAAAATTAAGCCACTTTTTGATGCCCAGTCCTTGTAAACCATTACAAATTAAAATTTGTCACTGAGGAGTCCTCATAATTCTTTGGATGAGGTCAGTATTAGTATTGTTTCTTTGTTGGCCAGGAATGCCAAGACTGCCTTTCCTAAACAGTAAGATAGTACATCTTTGTATTGCTTGCTTTGTAATTCTTTGGGATGAGTTATTCATTGCTGGTTATTCATTCTCGTGTTAATTGAGGAGCAGTGAGAGCCACAGCTGCTGGAGGACCTGAGTCTGAGAGCGGGACTTGCCAAATTTTCATCTGCACAGGCATCCACAGGGACGCTTGTTAATAAAATGCAGATTCTGGGTGGCTCAGTGGGTTAAAGCCTCTTCCTTCGGCTCAGGTCATGATTCCAGGGTCCTGGGATTGAGCCCCACATTGGGCTCTCTGCTCAGCAGGGAGCCTGCTTCCCCCTCTTTCTCTCTCTGCCTGCTTCTCTGCCTACTTGTGATCTCTGTCAAATAAATAAATAAATAAATAAAATCTTTTAAAAAAAATGCAGATTCTGGGTCAGGAGGTCTGGGTTAGGACCCCAGGATTCTGCATCTCTCACCAGCTCCTAGGAAGTGCCTGTGGTTCCAGGACCTCCTTCAAAAATGGCAAAGGAAACAGAGGAGAGGAACAGCATTGGGTGGTTTTGTAGCCCTTTCCCCAGTGCAGTGCAAATACTAGGGAGGGCTTCAAAATCAGCCGAAGGAGGAGAAGGGCTGAGAGTCAGGAAGTTTCCCCACAAATGTGGTAACAAAGGAACTGAGAGGAAAGTCGCCAGACTGCACAGAGGACGGGGTGGGTAAGGAGGCTGGCTGGTGGGGAGCCAAGGAAGGTGTGAGGAAGTGAACGTTCGCTTTTGGTAAACTTCCCGTGGTTTGACAGACCCAGCACGGGTGTTTGTGCTTGGGGAGTTTGGGGGTTAGAATGGAGGTTGACAGGGATCTGATTATGAAGTGCCTTCCCCCATGCTGGAGCATTTGGACTGATGCGAAGCTGTGGAAACTCCTTCAAGGATTTTAATCAGGGGAGAAAGACGATGTGTTTTGGAAAATTGTCCAGTCAGCTGTGTGAACTTGTTGAGACCGGACTTGGGAGAAACAGCCAGCCTTTCACGTTCTGTCCTTGACTAACACACGAAGGCCTGACTTCATCAGAGGCGGTGTGAACTGAGAGAAGTGGACTTGTGGGATATTAGGCAGGCCGGGGTAGCAGGTTGCTTGGTGGCTGGGATACGCAGGCCACCCAAGGGGGCATTTATTAGAACAGCGAGCTGCATGGGGCAGGGGCCACGTCTGTCCTGTTCAGCTCTGTGTCCCTGAGGTCTGGTGAACGTGCTAAGCAAAGTAGGCACTCATTAAATATTTTTTAAATGAATGAATGATGATGGGAAGGATAGAGGGTTATTTCCCTTTGTTTGGGTCAGAGGGGCAGATAGAGCTAGTATTAGCGGCCATAGTGAATGCTGGTGTGAAGCCCACCATCATCACTTCATACAACGTCAGTTCTGAGCATAATTTTTCCTGTACAAAATGGTTTGATACCAGCAAATTGGGGCATTACCTAGTATTATAAATGGAAGTCAACTATAAATGCAATTTTATGTTTTTAAAAATTATTTTTAAAAAATTTTTCATAGGATGCTTGGACCAGCATAGATCTTCTGAGGGACTTCAAGTTCTTTTTTGTTTTTTCTATCTTTTTTTTCTTCCAATAAAATAGTGAATGAAAGTAATACACAAAGCCATAAGGAAAATAGTGGCCTTACTCTATAGTTATGTAGATTCTTGATTATAAAACTTAAGCTTGCGGGACGCCTGGGTGGCTCAGTTGGTTGAGCAGCTGCCTTCGGCTTGGGTCATGATCCCAGCGTCCTGGGATCGAGTCCCACATCGGGTTCCTTGCTTGGCGGGGAGCCTGCTTCTCCCTCTGCCTCTGCCTGCCACTCTGTCTGCCTGTGCGTGCTCTCTCTCTCTCTCTCTAACAGGTAAATAAATAAAATCTTTAAAAAAAAAAAACAAAAAACTTAAGCTTGCAAATACTTTATTAAAGGGCAGTGGTAATAATGGCAATTATAAGTGAAAAGGATTTTGAAATTAATTATTCTTTTTTAAAATTTATTTTTTTTTTAAAGATTTTATTTATTTATTTGACAGACAGAGATCACAAGTAGTCAGAGAGACAGGCAGAGAGAGAGGAGGAAGCAGGCCCCATGCAGAGCAAAGAGCCCGATGCGGGGCTCGATCCCAGGACCCTGAGATCATGACCTGAGCCGAAGGCAGAGGCTTTAACCCGCTGAGCCATCCAGGCGCCCCTGAAATTAATTATTCTTAAGGGTTGTATTTTGTATAGTTGAAACTCATTCTTAACATAATAAAAATTAATTCATTAAGAAATAGAAATATATGTTGGGCGATATTACACAAAGAAATTTTATAGGTTGAAAAAATAGTTAATTAACATAAAATGTGTTAAATGGAACAGGCACTATAAATTTCATCACAAGGGGTAGGTATGGACCTTTGAAGGAATGCCTTTAACAGGAGAAAATATTTTGCATCAAAGAAAATTTCTACTATCTAATATGGTCGTTGTCTAAAAAGGTTACCTCTGACAAGAAGTATGTAGTAGTGCTGTCCATAGGTGTTTCTGTGATGACGGAAATGTTCCATGTATGCACTGTGCATATATGCACAGCGAGCACTGGAAATGTAACTTGTATGACTGAGCTCCTGAATGTTAAATTTTATTTAGTTTTAATTAATTTAAATAGCAACATGTGGCTCGTGGCTGTTGTGTGGGACAGTCCATCCATAGCATATTGGCACTGCCTGAACATACTAATGAGGAAGAAAATGTGGTCTTTCCTTGGGTGGGGTTGGGGGGTTTCGGAAGGGGCACCATTTGGTCCATGAGGCAAATCTGGAATGGACTTGGGGTCAACTGATATTTCTGACTTGGAGGCATTTCCTGATTCTTTATCTGGGTTATTGTCTATTGGATAATACCTTCTCCCATGGCGAACATTGGCCTGGGTAGACTTTCTCTTTCCCAAGTGGCTCTTGGGGGCCATTAGTGGGCATCACTGTCCACAGGCCTTATGAGCTAGGAGATTCATGAATATGAATACTCAGTGGCACTGAGTCCTTTATCGTGTGTTCACCCATCGGCTCATGGATTCTCCCTGCTTTTGATACCATTTGTAACCTTGATGATGGAGAGGAGTCTTCCCAGGTTATACTGTGGGTGGTGACATGTGTTTTTCCACCTGCTAGACACTGCTGCAGAAATGCTGATACATACTTTACCCAATCCCAGGAATCACTGTCACAGTCATGTTACATGCCTCAGGCTCTTTGGAGGTGGGGTGGGGGAAGAGACTTAAAGAGAACAATTACAAATCAAGCTACAGAACGCAAAATAGTCTTCATCATCTAAAAGGCAGTTATCCTTTGATCCCACACTTGCCCGAATATGTTGGCTCTTTTTGAAAAAAGTTGGCCCCGGAGTGGCACTCTACTTACACAACTGAATAAGAAGTGGCTGGACTGTGGAAAATACGGTCACTGTGATACCACATTGAAGCTTGGCTGCAGAATTGCCTTGTTACTCTGGAAGAGCAGCGGAGTTAAGCATCATCTTTCATGTAAGTTTGAGGAGGTCAGAAATTCACTTCAAGATATTAATATATATATTTTTTTTTTATTTTTTTTTTAAGATATTAATATATATTTTTGCACAACTTATTTCTTTCATCTTGGCTTGTTGTATGCCTGTTGCTTTCATCCCTGGTTCTCTGCTTGGAGAGAACCAAAGTACTTGTCTTTTTGGATCTGCCGGTTTTCATGTGGCCTATTCCCCGCAGAATCAGCCAGGAGCTTCAATATGGTGTGAATAGGTGCTTGCTTCCTTAAAGTTACAGGTAGTATAATTAAAAACATTTGTCTGAAAGGAAACTCTTTTCTGTTTGTTGGTCACAGCAGTTTAGTGACTTATCTAACAAAACAGACCCCAATTTAGGCCTTTAGTAATTTGCTCTTAACTAGTAAGCTGCCATTTCTTCCATACATCTCTCTTTCGTCTTTGGGAATTGTTCATCATGAAAACATTTTTTAGAAGACGTTTACTTCTCTTTGTCTATAAAACGGGTTTTACTGTTAGAGGAATAGGGGTTTGGATTAGAAGGTCCCCAGAGTACTTGCTAATTCTCAGATTTTCATAATTTTTTTCACAGTGAGGTCTCTACTGCAGGTAGGCGATTCTCTTGCTTGAGCTGTCTCATTGGGCCCCTCTTCAATCCCAGACATGCATGTACCTTCTGCAATGTCATTCTTGTCTCAGAAAATACCCAGTGCCCAGTAGGGCACTCCATGGGAACTTGCATTATTATGTCTTCACTGTACTGTTTTTGTACTGTTGACTATCTAATATCACACACAGTTAGAACACTTGTCATCATAAATTCCCAAGAAATATTTTGTAAAATGGTATCCTAAATTTTCATCACCTCCGAATCTTTCTTCTTTAAGGGTCATCATTTACAGATGAGTTCCATGAGAATAAAGGGAATTTTGTTTGTTTTTATTCGCTGATATATCTCTGGTACCTAGACCAGTGGCTAGATCATTGTAGGTACTCAGTACTTGTATTTTGAATAAGTAAATGTGATTGGGGATTTAGCTTGACTTTTGTTTAAAGCCAAATCAAACATAAAGACAACTTGAATATTTATCATCTGAGTGATAATTATGAGAATTATTGGAGATCACTGACAACTTGAATTTCTAGTCTTCTTTTCAATAATCTCTAACTATGCTGTCCAGCATGGTAGCCACTGTCCCCACGTGCACATCTTTTCCTTGAAATGTGGCCCATGGAAATTGAGATATGCTGCAAGTGTAAAATACATACTGGGGTTCAGACTCCATATCAAAAAATGTAAACAGTCTCATCCATTTTTGAATTTGGTTCCATGTTGAAGTGATAATACTTTGCATATATTGGGTTAAATAAAATTTATTATTGAACATAATTTCACTCTTTTTGGTTACTTTTAAAATGTGGCTACTACAGAATTTAAAATGACATGGCTCTGGTTTGATGGCTCATTGAGTAGACATAGAAAATGTAGATACTGAATGTAGAGAAGCGGCCAGCCTCCAAAAAGGAGATCTAAATGAATATCTTTGATAGAAACAAAATAATATGTTGCAGCTGTGACTTAGGAAAGTGGGTATTCAAATGGACTTGATCAAATTAAAAAAAGACCAAAATAAATTAATTAGATTAGCTCAGATCAGAAATATGAAATCCAGCTACCAGATGGATTCCTAGCATAGTCGCCAGCCAAGTCTTGAGGTCAGAAAAGGGGCAGGAAGGCGGTGGTGGCAGTCCCGGCAAGCAGGAGCGGTCACTAATGACAGGCTCAAGCCGCAGTTTTTGAACGCCTGTGCCCAGAGCTCACCTGACAGTGGGCTCAGTTGTGGTGGGTGGTGCGTTTGCTGGATACCAGGTAGTGCTGTCATTTTTCCTGCTGCTGGGAAATGGAGTGAGTCTTAGTCGGAAAGATTGGCTAACTGGAAGCCTATGCGTCAGGTAGGATTACTCTCAGTGAGTGTTCTGTTTTGTCCCTTCCAGGGCCTGTAGGCAGGTTCTCTCTCCCCTTTCTGCTTAGCCTTAAGTTAATACAAAGTAGCGTCAGTGTCAACGCCTGCAGCTGCTGCTCCAGGCTGGCTGTGCCTCTGGGCTCAGTGGACCAGGCCGTCCCCTCCCCCTCCGCTGCCTGCCCCACAGAGCTGGAGGGGAGCCCCATGCAGGCAGTAGGATTGCCTCCTGTGATGCATGGGGAACCCTGGAGGGGGAAGCTGTTATCCTATGAAACAAGGCCATCCGTCCATATGAGTACCTTCCTTAAGCTAGTTTGAAAGGTTACTTTGGTAAGTGGTTAGTCTGCACGGCTAGTTTAAGCTATTAGCAAGTGCATCGTAAGATTTAGTTTCTTGAAAGCTAGAATGGGTCTTCAGTAAATGAAGACCGGCTCCTTAGGCTGTTCAGAGGGAAATTCAGTTTATAGATATTTGTTGCATTTGGCACTGGAGATTTCTGCTTCTCTTTATTTTGGATTCAAAAGTGGCCGTGTAGTAAAGCAGCATGTCGGTAAATAAAATGGCTTTCATGCTCACCTTATTTTCACCGTTCTGACCTCTGTTTTGGAGAAAGTTGATCAGAAAATTCATGGCAGTTAACGGTGGAGTGAGGAGACCTCTGACTTTAGCTGACAGCTGTCACCTGAACACTACAGACCTGGAGACCTTCTCAGGTGTTCTGTCTGTAGTTCTGACAGTGAACAGGAATGTTGTTTACATTTTCTGTAAGCAAAATTCTCCCCTTGTTAGGAATATGTTAGAGTAGGACAGGCAGGAACTGGGTTTTCTTTCTCTCTCTCTTACCGGTTAAGTTCTCAGCAGGGCTGGTTACCGGTTGTTCATTCCCATGCTGGTATCGAAGTGTGTCAGTAGAATTTATGACTGAGCCTGTTTCTAACATCACTTCTGAAATTCTTCAGCAAGATACTGCTTTTTTTCAAGTTGGGCAGTATCACCAATGCTTCGTGGACTCACAAAAGAGGACAAAAGAGTTAAATTCCAAAGATGTTTAAGATTTCGGACATTTTTCCTATGTGAATTAGTTCTTTATTAGGTTGTTGATTTAATTAGCTTTTGACAAAAACACTTTCCTCTTTTGATTGGTGAAGCATTCTTTAAACTGGTTATTTTAATCAGACATGCAAAATCTCTTAGGAACCGTTTGAATAAAATGTAGAGCAGTAGGTAGCCTATATACCTGGTGCCATAAACACAGGATGCTGATGGACGGACGTGCTTTTCTCCCACGGCTCTCATCCTGCCTTGTCTCGGAAGAGGAAAAGGCAAGAGGGAAGCCTGCATGGATATTTTGAACTTTGTTGCGTTAAAGTGATTTTCAGTTTTGACCAGTTTGGCAGGGGGAGTGGGGAGTTTTCTGTTTCTTCTGATGAGAACAGTCATACCCTAGTAACTCCACGCGGCTGGGGTCTCTCTGAGCAGTCACATGGGCTCTGGGTCCATCCCCAGGGTCTGGCACCTGCCGGGGAACAGTGACCTGTGATCGGACCTGTCAGCCGCCAGTGCAGACTGGGGACGTGCTGGGCCCAGAGCCATGAGTGAAATCGGTCTTCTTGCAGAACGAAAACTTTTATTTTGATCTCTTTCTGCATCTTGTTTATCCCTGCCATTAAACGTAATGGAATTAGGAAGTTATTATACTGTTTGTGGGCTTGATTTTCCACCATCATCATGGACGCTCCCTTGTCAGAACGTCATTGTGGATATGTTCTCGTTTGACACCTCTGTTGCTGTCACGTAGATGTATGTGGGCCGAAAATATCTAATTTGTACGAAATGACTGATTTTGGTATTTGTATAATCCTCTAGTCAATTTAACTAAGTTGAGCTTTTTACAGCCCTTGCTGCCTCGGCTGCTCATCTGATTACACTGCTCAGGGGAATAAGGTTAAGGGCGGGCTGTTGGTAACCGGAGCATTTCCAGGGCTTTAGTTCAGCAGATGGGCTGCTTGGCTATATTCATACATCTGCTTGCCTGCTGTGGCAGCTGCCGCTGCTTCATGTTGTGTTCTTTTGTTCTGTTCCATCCAAGAATGGAGCGCTAGGAAGTGGAGTGAATGGATTAATTTAAGGTTAAGGTTAGTGTTTTGCTTGCTTTCTAAGTAACCGATCATAATAATGCTTCTGGTAGAAGCTAATGAGTTTCTCTTAAAGTGAACTAGATTTATAAAATACAGCTCAGCAAGGGGGCTAGATTAGTATTGTTGATGGAAACCAAATTCAAATGCGTAAAATACTGGCAGTTTTTATCATTTGTTCCTAATTCTTTGTTTTCTTTCCCCCCCCATCCCCCCCCCCCCCACTTCCCACTCTCTTCTAGGACCTATATCCAGACTTTGCCTGACACTGCAGGGTCCAAGAGAATTAAAGAAATACGGAATGACATGAAGAAGATTAGTTAAGGATTATAGGCTTTGAGGACAGACACCTCGGTGAGGTGAAGCCCAGACAAGCTCCTGAGCTGTAGTGTGGAGGAGTCGTGTGTTGGAAGAAGATGGCGGATCCGGGAATGATGAGTCTTTTTGGCGAGGATGGGAATATTTTCAGTGAAGGCCTTGAAGGCCTTGGAGAATGTGGTTACCCTGAAAATCCTGTGAATCCCATGGGTCAGCAAATGCCGATAGACCAAGGCTTTGCCTCCTTGCAGCCATCCCTTCATCATCCCTCCACGAACCAGAATCAGACAAAGTTGACCCATTTCGATCACTATAATCAGTACGAACAACAAAAGATGCATCTGATGGATCAGCCAAACAGGATGATGAGCAGCGCCCCTGGGAACGGGCTCGCGTCTCCTCACTCACAGTATCACGCCCCTCCCGTCCCTCAGGTCCCCCACGGCGGCAGTGGTGGCGGTCAGATGGGAGTCTACCCAGGCCTGCAGAATGAGAGGCATGGGCAGTCTTTCGTGGACAGCGGCTCCATGTGGGGCCCCCGGGCCGTGCAGGTGCCAGACCAGATACGGGCGCCCTACCAGCAGCAGCCCCAGCCCCAGCCGCCCCAGCCCGCCCCGTCGGGGCCCCCCGCGCAGGGCCACCCTCAGCACCTGCAGCAGATGGGCAGCTACATGGCCCGTGGGGACTTTTCCCTGCAGCAGCATGGTCAGCCACCACAGAGGATGAGCCAGTTTCCCCAAGGCCAGGAGGGCCTCAGTCAGGGCGGTCCTTTCATTGCCACATCGGGCCCCGGCCACCTGTCCCACGTGCCCCCGCAGAGCCCCAGCATGGCGCCTTCCTTGCGTCACTCAGTGCAGCAGTTCCACCATCACACCCCTGCTGCTCTCCATGGAGAATCCGTTGCCCACAGTCCCAGATTCTCCCCTAATCCTCCTCAGCAAGGGGCCGTGAGGCCACAGACCCTTACCTTTAGTTCTCGGAGCCAGACAGTCCCCTCACCTACTATAAACAACTCAGGGCAGTATTCTCGATATCCTTACAGTAACCTAAATCAGGGATTAGTTAACAATACAGGGATGAATCAAAATTTAGGCCTTACAAATAATACTCCAATGAATCAGTCCGTACCAAGATACCCCAATGCTGTAGGATTCCCATCAAACAGTGGTCAAGGACTAATGCACCAGCAGCCCATCCACCCCAGCGGCTCACTTAACCAAATGAACACGCAAACTATGCATCCTTCACAGCCTCAGGGAACTTACGCCTCTCCACCTCCCATGTCACCCATGAAAGCAATGAGTAATCCGGCAGGTACTCCTCCTCCACAAGTCAGGCCCGGAAGTGCTGGGATACCAATGGAAGTTGGCAGTTATCCAAATATGCCCCACCCTCAGCCGTCGCACCAGCCCCCCGGTGCCATGGGAATCGGACAGAGGAATATGGGCCCCAGGAACCTGCAGCCGTCTCGTCCGTTTATGGGCATGTCCTCAGCACCGAGGGAGTTGGCCGGGCACATGAGACCGAACGGTTGTCCCGGTGTTGGCCTTGCAGATCCCCAAGCGATCCAGGAACGACTGCTGCCTGGCCAACAGCATCCTGGGCAGCAGCCGTCTTTCCAGCAGTTGCCAACCTGCCCTCCGATGCAACCCCACCCGGGCTTGCACCACCAGTCTTCACCCCCACACCCACATCACCAGCCTTGGGCACAGCTCCACCCATCACCCCAGAACACCCCGCAGAAAGTGCCTGTGCCTCAGGTAAGGGAACTCGGATCCTGCCTGCCTCGTAGTAGAAAGGGCAACACGGTAACCTTCCCTAATAGATCTTTTCTTTCGAGTTTCACAGAAAGTTTCTCGTTATGAGTGCCTTCATTTTTATCTTGTAAGCTGCGTGAGAATCTCACTTTTTTCTGGGACTCTCTCACTCACTGGCCTATGCGTTTGTGCACCGATTCAGAACGTCTTGAGTCCTTCTGTCCCAGGCATTGTGGGGGTGCTGTGGATGCGTCCTGGATAACTAACCCTGGGGCTCTGCCTGCGGGAGTTGCCACTGCCCGGGTGGACAGGGACGTGGGACTCCTGTTCTTTCTCTTTTCCTCTCTGGTTTCAAAATACACCGGAGCTTGGTTTCCAGCAAAGTTTTCTGTGTTTGTGGCCGTCCCTCCCACCTCTTTTAGAACATTATGATTTTTTTTTCCCTTGGGAAGCTTCAAAATGTGTTTTTCTGTAATATTTATTTTACCACCTGTTGGATGCTAGTGTGAACTTAAATTGCAAAGTGTAGAAATCATAGTTGACGTTAATCTGCAGAAAATGTTTGGTTTCTAAGAGATTTGGGTACCTGGCACCACAACAGAAGTCTTCCTTTTCGTAAGCTGGGATTTTTGTTGTCCTACCGAGTTTACAAGCGGACATTTATGTTTCAAGCCCTTGTAGTTACAAAGGTGTCTTTCCCTTATAAATGTTGGTGTTTGTGCCCTCGGTCTAGGGAAATTATATTGATATCTGCATAGGTACAGATCATTCTACACGCTCTTCAGAAACAGGTATTGGTCTTCCACCATGATTTCCACCTAAGTTTGGATGGCATAGGAGGTGATCTTAGAGCTGTTCTTAATGAACTTAGAATTGGTGTGGAAGGAGAAGCCTACTGAAGGACTACACATGGTTATGTGACAAGTGTCCAGAGATAGGAAACACTTGGGGATGTGGGTGCTTGGCATTTGGCTAGGACTTAGCCAGGAAAAGTGAGCTGAGGACTGCATTTCTGGTTTGGGGATGATGTGATAACTGGGGGCATGGGACCTGGAGCTTGCCACCGGGCACGCCAGATGGTGGAGGTCTTGCGTTCTGTTTTAAGGAATTCAGGCTTCAGTGGGGAGCTCGGAGTATTGATTAGACAGTCCACAGAAGCCTGGGAGACCAGAAGTTGAACCGTGAGCCTATGATGCAGGGCTGCAAGGACAGTTTGCACCGGGGATTGGTGAGTGGAAACAGAAGGGATTAAAGCAATGTGAAAGTCGAAAGGTTTGGTCAGGAAACAAATCTGTGTGGGATAGCTCTCTGGTGGAGAGGCGCTTAGAACAGAGACTCCAAAGCCTCAGCCCTGGTGGGAGCGGGAGAGTGGAGATCAGGAAGGTCTCCTAGGAACCCGGGACACGAGAATACGTAGGGGTTTTGGGGGAAACTGCCCCTAGAGGTCTGGCACACTGGGATATTCTCAGCAGGACCCCTGAGGTCACTGGAGCTGTCTGGGAGAGAGTTGCTCCCTGTCTCCTCTGGGAGCAGATGCCCAACCTACAGCCATGGGAAAGGGCTTATGAGCCCTGTGGCTCCTGCCCCAAGTGAAGGGGGAGGTGAGAAAGCCAGTCTGGCAAGAGGCTGGGAGCAGAGAGCCTCAGGGGGGACATGTATGCAGAGGAGTTAGTGGAGAAGATCGAACCCTGCTAATTTGTTTTCCCTTATATCAGTCTCAAGGCAAGATGTCCCTCTTCGGAACTCAGTGAAAGTGCTGTCCCTGAGGCTAACCAGCCTGGGTGCTTTCTAGGGCAGAAATGAATGTGACTTTGTTTCCAGGAATTTTTCTTTTCTTGTTTCTTGGAAAGCGTCTTATTGGACAAGGGGTGTTTCCAGAGCAGTGGTTCTGACTTCTCCTTGTTCCGGCATCTTCTTGCTCCGCTGGGGGACGAGCACAGTTTGAAGGAGATACCCCTCTGGTTGTAATATGACCTCTGGGTGGGAATTGTTGATTTTCTCCAACTTTTTCTAGTTTTAAGAGCACAAAACATCCCAATAGCCATTTCAGAGGATGGATGCGAGTCCACGTGGCGTTTGAGTCACTCAACACTGGAGGGTTGCGTATGTTCTAGACTCTGGGGGACACGAGGTGTAGCTCCTTTTATCTCCAGTGCCATGTTCTTGGGTATGCCATTATGGACAAACTCAGAACTGTTTTAGGGATGTTTGTAAACAAGTACATTTGAGGTGTTTTTATTTAAGTTCAGTTGCCCTTAAAAATGTTTTGTTTGTGATATTTGCCTTCTCATTTCATTCTCTTCAGATTTCAAAGCACTCAGTTCTGAAAATAATTCTAGGGAGCTATAAAATCTTGTGAAAAGCATAGACTTTATAGTCAGAAAAGTGTGCGAATTTCAGGTCTGCTACTTATTAGCTTGGTGATCTCAGACAAGGTAGCCTCTCTGAACCTCAGATTCTTCATCAGCAAAATAGGAGAGATAGTACCTGTCGCAAAAGGTGTTGAAATTAATATATACCAAGTGCCTAGCATAATGCCAGCTGATGGGGTGTACTCATGTTAATTCTCCTCCAGGATTTCATTCTGATCACCTGCCATACAGACCTTACTTTATAATTATGTCATTTCACATGTAAATACAAAGTAAAATTCCTTTTATTTTTAAGGAACAGGTTAAATATGATTAAATATAGCCTTAGTTATGAAACATTAAATTTGATTTGTACAAATATTTCCCTTCCTTTAGCCCATGTTGACAGGTGTGATGAGGATAATGATGTGGGTAATTCGAAATGCTGTCTCTCCCTTTGAATGACTCACATTCAACTCTAGCAAATATATCTATCTAATTATGTTTTGTTTTAGAATTACTGAAATTATTTTGCATTTCATATATAATAGAATGGTGGTTCAAAACCATGCTGTGTAGCAGGGAAATGGCCAGATCAGGTTGAAATCATTGATGTGGTTTGCTGAATTACCACATTCAGATAGGATGGTTGGCTTTTTTATCTTGAAATTTTCACTTTTTAAAAATGTAACTTATGCTTTTTAAATGTCTCATGGGCTCTGAACGGGTATTTTCTAAATTATATAACACACAGAAGTATCTTTAAAGATGAATTTAACTTTATGTTGAAGAGTCAACAAAGGAAAATGTTAGAAAGGCCCGAGTTCATTGGACTGTAATGTTCACTGTGGAGTGTGGACATAGTTTTTGGTGCTAGCTCCAGACTATCCTGATTTTTGGTAAAGTTTACAGGGGAATAAAGAAACCTAGGTTATATTTCTTTTCAGTAGATAGTAAGGACGGATATCATATCGGTTCCTGAACCTTTTCGTTTCAGACCCATTTACATGCTTATAAATTATTGAGGACTCCAAAGATCTTTCGTTTACATGGATTATATGTGTTGATATTTATTGTCTTAGAAATTTAAACTAAGGACAGTTTGAAATATTTACTTGTTGATAATTTAAAAATTATAAACCAAGGTAGCTTAATAGGAAGAGCGTATGACTCTTGATTTTGGGGTCGTGATTTCAAGTCCCACGTGGGATGTAGAGATTACGTAAAAATAAGTAGATAAATAAACTTTATTTATTTCCTTATTTTTAACAATTTTGTTTATTAGAGAGAGAAAGAGCACAAGAGGGTGGTGGATCAGAGGGGGAAGCAGATTCCCCCACCCCAGCAGGGAGCCCGATGTGGGACTTGATCCAGACTGCAGAATCATGACCTAAGTGGAAGGCAGTCGCCCAGCCAACTGAGCCACCCAGGCGTCCCAAACTTTAAAAATAATAAGCCTTTATGTGTTAACATCAGTAATATTTTTAAATGAAAAATAACTGTTTTCAACAAAAAAAGAAAGGCATTGTTTTACGTTTTCTCAAATGTTGGATTCTGACATCTGCTGCTGCCTAGAGTCTGCATGCAAGTTATGAGCCTTCAGAAGAGTCCGCTTATGCTTGTTTAGAGAGAATGAGAAGGAAGGCAGATTCCATCACACAGACCCCAGAGCCCCAGTCCCATTCTCAGAACCACCAGCATGAAGAGAAGTGTGCAGGCTTTGGAGTCTGCAGCTTTTGAGTGGAAACACCACTAACCACTGGCCCTGTGAGCTTGGGCAGGTGACTTAACCTCAGGGCCTTGGGTTTGTTTCTTTTTTCTCCCCCCCTAAAATGAGGGTAGACTGGGATGCCTAGGTGGCTTAGGCGGTTGAGTGCCCAACTCTTTATTTTGGTTCAGGTCATTATCTCAGGGTCCTGGGCTCGAGCCCTATGTTGGACTCTACACGCAGCCTGGAGTTGACTGGAGATTCTCTCCCTCTCCTCCTCCCCCTGCTCACTCTCTCGCTCTCATGCTCTGTAAATAAATCAACAAACAGACTCTTAAAAAAAAGAAGTAAAATGAGGGTAGATTTATCTCCCTGGTTAGAGATGTAGTGAGACTAGCAACAATATCTTTTAACATTTAACATGGTGTCAGATACATGGTGGGGACACAAAAATGTTATATTATCATTGGGCCAACGCTCAGAATTGCTTGTTGCAAAGTTTAAAAAAAATCACTTAAACACTTACTGCAGTGTTAACTATTGTCAGAGTTGTTTGCTTTTGTTTCCGTGATTTTAGGGAACAGTTACCAGATATTGAGGCTCCCGATAATATTGCCCTTTTGGAGAGACAGAAACAGTTTGTTTGGGGTGGTGGTGGGGTGGCTGGGAGCAGCGGGGTGGAGGATGGTGTAGGCAAGCATCTGCCCTGGAAGGCACTTGGCAGGAATAAGCGCGATGTGCTTTGGAAATAGCTCCCACTGCACTCTTAGTGGGGGTGAGATGAGGGGTCTGGGAGGGTGAGCTGGGGGAAGTGATGGCTTCAGTGAGATGTGAGGGGTCAGTCCCGGTTGAGAGGAGGCTGGGTGAAAGGGGGAGGAGGGAGAAGAGTTTACGGCTTAGGAAATAGTGCAGAGATGGAGCCCCAATGCGCGGTGTCATTGAGAAGTAGGGGCTGGGGTGTGGGAGAGAAAGCTGTGTAGTCTCCTTGTGGGTAGGTTCTGTGCCTGTGGGGTGCACTGGGAGTTTTTTGGCACCATGGGGGGTGGGGAGGAGAGCAGAGAATGGAATGTGTCTCAGTGCATGGTGGCTGTGGGTGAGAACCATCTAGAAGGACAGTACAGAGCATCGTTTTGTCCTTTTGAGGAGCATATCTAAAAAAGACTGGTTAAGTGGATTGTCCTTCAAGTTACAGGCAAATCCCTCAGTTTCTCAAGGCACAGGTATCTTCGTTCACAGATTTTGCTCAGGGAGGGGCAACTCCTGGTGGAATTTAGAATCTGCAGTGTTGTATCCTGAGAATACTTATTTTTTTAATACATTTGTGCCCTTTTCATTACTTTGGGCCTGAAATACTGTCCTGGCCAAGGAAGCAGAAGCAGAAATTTTTTTTTTAAAGAACGTTTAAGGTTGAGGAGATGGGTAATAATTTCTGTGTTCTAATTTTTCCCCAGGAGATTAAAAAAAAATTAACACCAACTAGACGAATCAGTGGTTGTAACTTTTCCAGTTCTCTCTCTTTCCATGACATCTTTTAAGTATCTTTTAAAAAACAGCCTTTCTTGGAAAATCCTTTCCTGGTGAATTTCAAGTAGAGTGACTATTCTTCTGAAATTCTCTCAGTACACCTAGTAAGTACAGATTTCCAGACGTGAGCGGAGTAATTGGCAACTACTAAGTAAATTTTATGGAAAATGTGGCTGTGCATCTCAAGCCTCATTTATGCAAATGGTGATCAGAAGTAGAGAAAGGGGCCTTTTTAATAGAGAGTAGATGCATCTCTGTGAATATTACTCTTGACATAATTTCATACCCCCATAGATGTCTAGTGGAGATGGGGAGCATAAAAATATATCTAAGGAAACCCCAGCTTTGACCTAAGTGGCATTCAGGGGCTGTTCTGAGTGTAACCATGTTCAGAGAACAGGCAGCCATAGTTAAGACCTCGGTGGAAAAGCCTGCCCCACCATGCTCCGCAGAGGGAAGGGAGGTCAGGGGAGTCTTCGCTTTCCCCACGTGCTGGTGGCTTGCTGGTTATTTCTTCACGATACCTTGGTTACAGTAAGCTATCTGTCCTTGACTGCCCTTGGCTTTTCTGGTGGATCTGGTGCTCCCAGCCGCCTGTTGTTTTTCGGTGAAGAGTGTTAGGTGTTTCTTCTGTTGCAATTTGTGTATGCTGCAGCTTAATGAGAACCTCCCTGCGTCTCCGCTCAGCAGAGCTGGTTTATCCCAGAGGTCAGAGATTCAGTGGGTTAAAATGGAAAATACCAAGTGTAGAGTTAAAGCAAAGGAAAAAAATGTGCCCTATCTGTCCTTTCACCCCACTGTCTGAAAGCATGAAGTGAGCTGCATACTAAACGGTAGCCTTGTCTCCTAGTGGCTTTTATTTTGTAAAAGGGTATTGTTTTCTGTGAGTGTCAAAAATACTGTAGGTAACAAGGAGTTAGTGTTTTAAATTACTTTTGAAGCCCGGATAGTAACCATTGGCTAAGTGTCCTAAGCAGCCTACGAATTTTCTTAACCTTTAAGAAGCCGTGTTTAGGTACTGCATTTTAATCTTATATCTCGTTGTTTTCATTCAGCTTCATTAAAGAAATAGTTATTGAGTGTTATGTGCTAAGCATTCTATGAAGGACAGAGGTTGGCGATGTGGGGAAAGGCAGGGAGGAGATAAAGGCCTTCACTGAAATAGACAGGGAGTTCTGTTATTTAGGTAACAAAGGCTGTCATTTCTTCAGGTCCCAGCTGGGTTCTAGACCAGTGCTGTCCAATGGAAATGTAGTGGGAGTTGCAGATGTAAGGGACATGTGTTGTTTTAAATTCTCCGATAGTTACATTGGGGAAAAAAAAAAAAAAGAACTAGTAAAATTAATTTTAGTAATGTTTAACCCAGTATATCTAAGGTAGTATTCCAACACATAAACAGTAAAGAATTACTAATTAGATACTTAAACAAGTACTTGAAATCTAGTCTAGCATGTATTTTCCACACATTTCTCGTTGCAGCCGATCTGTGCTTGTGTCTCCATCAGAGGCAGATCCGGAGCCCGGTGTGGCTGGTGGCTGCTGGACGGAAGAGTGCAGAGCCGGACTCTTTCGGTTGCAGTTGCTTCGAGTTCTTTTTGAAAACAAGTCAGATATAGATAAGTCTGTGCACATACAAATGCATTTTAAACTGTTTAATTATGACAGTAAACTTGAACGCAGGTGTTAGCACCCTCATTGAGCTTTCTTGTGAGTTTCTCTGAAAGTGGATTATAACCATTTCCAAGATCCTGGTTTCAAGTGGTTTTTGGATACTTGTAGTAGTTATTCTCCTCTGCCCGCCCCCGGCCCCCCTCAGGATCTCCCTTTGCCTCACCATCTCTAGCGCTTATTTATGAAATTGGTTCTCCAAGGACAAGGGAGTAAGCCCTCATCTTTACTGTTACACGTGCCTCCCTTTCCTCTCACCTTTTTCTTTTCTGCTGCCTTTTTCTTCTCCATCTTAGCAATCACTCAGGCCATTTCTGGCCCTGCAGAGCAATAGTTAGCTGGGGAAGGAAAATAGGGAAGTGAGTCAGGGGGACAATTAGGGGAAAAGCATTGCTAGACCTAACTTGGGGAATTTACCTTAATCTTCACATCTTAATATTATTCTCCATTTGCTGTAGTTACAGCTGTCAATCTGTTGGTAGTCTCTAAGTAACCACGGAGAGAGGGCCCTCACTCTTCCCTTGTTACTGAATATAGTTCCTTTATCAGTGAAGGAAGTCAGCAGCAAACTTTTGCTTTTGCCTTGCAAAACTTAAGTAGGTGAGGCTTCATGTATATGTATATACACGCACATCTATTTATTTAATTATTTATTATTATTATTATTATTATTATTATTATTTGGCTTAGTGTGAAAAACACAGGAGAGCCTTCTAGGGACTGGAGCATATTACTAGGAGTGGTGCTAGTGGAGAAGTTAAAGGAAGCTGGAAAAGTTCCAAGAGGTTGGCACCATTTAAAAGAGTCAAAAGTTAACAGAGATACAGAGACACTCGTTATCCTGCTTGCTTTTTTCCTGATTTGATTGGATGGTGAGAGAGATGGCCGGGTCTATTTTAAAGAATTTATTTATTCATTTAAGAGGGAAGGAGAGAAGGCACGGGCATGCACAAGTGGGGGTGGGGCGCGCGGCAGAGGGAGTGGAACAGGCAGGCTCCTTGAGAAGTGCAGAGCCTGCTGTGGGGCTCCATCTCAGTGTCACAACCTTGAGATTACAGGCGCCCCTCCCTATGTCTTATTTTAATGATTGCATTAAAATCATCACCCAGCCAGTTATTTAAAGGGAATATGCCATTTTGATTCCCCTGTTTGAAGAGCATATATCTGTTTTGCTTTAGAGCATGTTCAGCCTGTTGTCTGCTGTCTTCTATGTTTAATTTAATTCTAGGTCATTCTTACCACCGATTTCAGGAGAATTCTTAGATTTTAATGCTAACAGTGAAGGCAGAAAAATTTTTTGTTTTAATTTGAAGTAAGAAGTATTAACCTTGAGAGCGGTGTTGTTTGTTTTGGGCAGGGGCAGAGAGTGGGGAGGGTATGGAGCATGTGGTGATGTTGGAAGCCTTGCTGAGAGTTTTGTGAATGGCATTCTAACTTAGCTTGTGCCCTTCCTGTCTCTTCATGGGCAGGCTGGAGCAGGTTTGTACCTCTGGGGTATGAATCCCTCCCTCAGCCATTTGGTGGGCTATGGAGTCCCTGCTTCTTGCTTATTGGGGCGGGGGACAAAGGGAGGGCTGGGAACACGGCAGTGTGGATTTCTCAGCTAGTGAATAGTTTCTCATAGTTTTTCCGAAAAAAAATTTTGGAAGTTATTATTTCTGAACTTTTTAATGAAGGAGGCATGCATGGACTTGAAGTTCTTATTGAATATAGGAATATTTGAAAGAAAAGTTCAGTTTTTAGAACACACATCTCCCTGGACTCTATAGCTTAAACATTCTCTAAGTTAAAAAAGCAATCATATAAAGCTGTAGGATTAGTCAGTTATGATGTGTTTGTTTTCACTGTTAATGTTACAGCCACCTCAAAATGTCAGTGTGAAGAGATGGCTAAAGTTTAATACCACTGTGGAGGTTGACAGAAATGGACAATGGGGACTAATGGAGAATTTACCGTAGGCTTGACATTTCAGTGTTACTCTCCATTCTCTGTATTTGTAGCTGTAAATCTATAGATAATCTGTCAGTAACCACAGGTAGAAGTGGAACTGGGGCAATCACCAAGTAGGATGTGCTGACGTTGCTTTAAATTGGTCCATTACTAAGCTAACTCCATTTCTGGCTGCTCAAATATTGCAAAGACATTTTCACAAAGAGAGCTGTTGAAACGCATGGAGGCATACCATGGATTAAAGGAGACAAGTGAGAGTTCTTTAGGGAAAAAGTTTGATGATTTAGAAGGAGTTAAGTAGTATTTCATTTTTATCAGTTATTCCTCTGGATGCTTTCCCCTTTCACTTCAGCTGTATTCTCTTAAACAATGGGGACTGTTGACGGAGCGCGCGCTCACACACACACACAAACATACACACACACACACACACACACACACACACACACACACACACCATGCTGGGGTCTGATGCGAAAGCAGCGTTGGTGCTCCGGGTCTTCTATCTTGACTTATTGTTGAATTAGGTGTCCCTCCTAACTTGGCAGCAATGGTAGAAGACAACTGAAGGAAAGAAATACTCCAGAGCCTGATTTTGGAGAAGGTCTGTCCTTCAAGCTGAGCTTGAAGCTCACACCTTTAGTGTTTGCAAGAAAGTTAAAAACCAAGATATATAAATAACTATCCTTGGTGAAAGGAGGAGGCAAAAAAGAACAAAAAACTAAAACCAGGCAGTCATAGAGCAAAACTATGCCAGATTATAGAATCAGTTTTTTTTTAAACATTAAAAAAAAAAAGATTTTATTTACTTATTTGACAGACAGAGATCATAAGTACCAGAGAGGCAGGCAGAGAGAGAGGAAGGGAAACAGGCTCCCTGCTGAGCAGAGAGACCTGTGCCGGGCTTTGATCCCAGGACTCTGGGATCATGACCTGAGCCGAAAGCAGAGGCTTTAACCTACTGAGCCACCCAGGCGCCCCTATAGGATCAGTTTTAAAGTTTCCCTCATTGAAGGCTTAAGTAAGAATCCCTTTTTTAAAAAAAGGATTATTTATTTGAGAGAGAGAGTGGGGGAGAGTGTGTATGTCAGGGGGGTGGTGTGTGAGGGTAAGGGCAAAGGGACAGGGAGAGAGAATCCCAAGCAGACTCCTAGCCAAGTGTGGAGCCTGGTGCAGAACCTTGGATGACTCCAAGATCACCTCCCCAGCCGAAGCTAAGAGTTGGAAGCTCAATTGACTGTACCACCCAGGTGCCCCTTGAGTGAGAAACCTTTTAATGCCATGCTGTGTTGGATGCTAGAGGAAGATTTCAGATTAAATATGAATTTGGTTTTGAGAGTGAGTTAATGGGAAGAGGTATTCTGTTTACTTGCTGCATTTCACGTCTCCCCTGTCATATCTGGAAGACTGGGCGCCTCTGTGGCTCTGTCCAGTGGGCCACATGCTGGTCGGTCGGCCATGGAGCCAAGGTCACCACTGCCTGTCAGGTGCTGGCGATCAGGAGTGCAGACCTGTGCAGACCGAGGGCTTTACCCGCATGGGAATGGCTCCTGAAGCGTACTCTTCAGGTTTTTTGCCTCATCAGAAAATTGGGTACTTGGTGTCCCTAAACTTGTTTCCTGAGGATAACAAGTACCAGTTGCTTCAGATCATTGTGGGGGCTAAATGAGGTAGTGGCTGTCAAGTTTTTAGTACAGTGTGTGGCGTGTGGTTGAGTCTCTGATGAAAGTTAAGTATTTTATTATAACTATTGCTAATGTGGTGTGTTGACATGAGCTCTTAGAATTTCTCCCCCACTTTCAACTTCTCACCTCAAAGTAGAAAAGCTTGCCCTTATTTTGTGAAACAGAACATTATTGTATCAATGGCTTAAAAATCAGTTTATTGGAATCCTATAAAGCAAACAAGAATTCATAATATTTTGAGGGGTGGTTGGAAATCGCTGTCATATTACATATCTTTTTCATTCACTGTCTAGGAAATGGGGTACTATATATAAAATACCAACTTTCTCAGTGTTTAATTTCTTCCCACTTTTTACCAAGGTGAAATCATCTCTTAGATTTGGGAACTTGAAGTGTCAGAGGTTAAGTTGATGTCTTGTTCTGTGTTCTTAGGAAGGTTAACTAGTATTTCCTCTAGCATCCAAGAATTACACACTCCTTTATGTAGTAAGTCTTGACTTTATCAAATGTAAACTTACAACTGTTAACCACAATATGGTGATCCATTGTACCCCATTGTTTTTACCAGCATCTTCCTATATTTCCATGCTGTATTCCTCTATATCTGTGATGACATCTTGCTGTTCCTGTGGAACAGTGCCAGTAGTGGTTTGGAACTCTGCTGGTTTGTGAGGGCCATCCCACTTATGATATATTTTTTATTTTTTATTTACCTGACAGAGATCACAAGTAGGCAGAGAGGCAGGCAGACAGAGAGAGGAGGAAGCAGGCTCCCCGCGGAGCAGAGAGCCCGACGCGGGGCTCGATCCCAGAACCCTGGGATCACGACCTGAGCCGAAGGCAGAGGCTTTAACCCACTGAGCCACCCAGGCACCCCCCACTTATGATATTTTTAATGTCTCTTTATCCTAATCTATTTTTTTTTCTTTAAAATGTAACTTCACTGTTTCAAAGTGAGATGGTCACAAAAGGGAAAAAGGGGGAAAAAAAAAGAATCGTTGTAATTTGTTTGAATAGCAACATTTTTTAAAAAGTGGTCAAAGAAGGTGGTTCACATTTTTTTAGTATGTGGGTTTGCAATTTGGGTAACATTTGTTGTACAACTCAATGCTGTTGCCACTTTTTAAAAAAAAAATTATTTTATTTGGTGAGAGAGTACATGGGGGTAGGGGGAGAGGGAGAGAGAGAATCCACAAGCAGACTCCTGCTGAGTGTGAGTCCCCTGTGGGTTCCATCCCAGGACTCTGACAGCTTGACCTGAGCCGAAGGCAGGAGTTGGCCACTTAACCAAGAGTTGGCCTCCTGAGCCACCCAGGCACCCCAGAAGTTTAGAGCTATAGAATTTTAGAGCTAGATAGGAGAGCCATGTGATTTAGGAAAGATCACATATCTTTCTTCCATTTGAATGCAAGGGAAAGGACCTTTTTGCTTTTCATCTTCCAACTTCATACACTATAGTTTTTCCTTTTTGTAAAAATGTTGAGGGGCATCTGGGTGGCTCAGTGGATTAAGCACCTGCCTTTGGCTCAGGTCATGATCTCAGTGACCTGGGATCGGGCCCCGCATTGGGCTCCTTGATCAGCAGAGATCCTGCTTCTCCCTCTGTCTCTGCCTGTTGCTCTGCCTACTTGTGCTCTCTCTCTCTGTCAAATAAATCTTTAAATGAGAAAATATTGAAGAATAGGATTTAGAAAAGTAGATGGAAAACCTCTTGGTTATCAAATACCCATCAGATGTGTGTTTACAAAATATCATGTATAATGTTTGTATATATTTATTGATCTATAATCTGCATATACTCTGTGAATATTTGAGATGCTCCCTTCGTATTAAGGAAACGCTGTGGAGTGGTTGCCATCCAGCCCTGGTGTGTGCTCTCATCTCATTCAAGATTCAGCACCTCTTCAATGTACTTAACTGTGTACTGAAGTTTGTCAGAAAGTATCTAGTAGTTTCCAAGTTATTTTTCAGAGAAAGTTTTCCACTTGTTCTTTGATATCACACTAATAATGTGTTTGTAGAAAATGTGTGAGCTCGTACTGTCTGTGAACATTCCTGTGATGACCAGAATGTTCTGTATTTGCTCTGTCCGGTATGGTAGTTACTCGCCAGCAGTGGCTGTTGGGCACCTGAAGTGAGGCTCGTGAGAGTGAAGGACTGAGCGTTTAGTTCTTTTTAAATTTAGGTAATGTAAAGTTAGCCGTATGTAGCTAGTGACTTATATATCTGACATCTCAGCCATAACAAACTCTTCAGATTACCGAGAAATAAGGTGTAGGGCACAACTAGAACCAGAACAGGTTTTTTTTTTTGGTCACCTCTGTCCCTACTCTTTTAATCTCTCACCTCTTACCAGGTGGCCTTAAAGCATGGGCACCCTGTATCTTTTGGCCCTGTTAGATGGTGGTAACACTGATGCAATGTCCATTGTTATTTTTGGAATAAATCCTTGCTGTGTATCAGCCAGTTGTTGCTAAACGTGGCATACTATTTTAAGTAGTGTGAATAGAGTATCTTAGTTTAAAAGTACAAGTAATATTTAAGAAAGTTATTATTTAATTTTTTTGCCAAAGAAGTCTTAGCCATAAATGGTTTATATGAAACATTTGTTATTTGGTTTTGTAAGTTAGAAGCCATCACAGTTGATGAAATTGTTTTTTTCTTTTCCCCTTGAAAAAGATTTCTCACAATGTGATACTAAATGCAGTCTCTGTGTTCTTGGGAAGAAAAACTTCAAAGTATTTTCTCAAGTGCTTATGGCTGGCAGCTATATCTTGCTTATTGGTCCCTTATGATACACTTCTCATATTTCGAGGTGGTGTATATCTTTTTTTTTTTTTTAAGTAATCTCTGCACCCATGTGGGGCTTGAGCTCACGACCCCGAGTTCAAGAGTTGTATGCTCTACTGACTCAGCTGGCCAGGTATCCCTGTGTGGTTCTCTTTTGAGCAGAAGGTGCTAGTGTCTATTTAGCATTGAAGACAAGTAGAGAAACATTAGTTGTTAAAAGATGTTACATTAGGGTAAATTAGTCGTGTACTAAGATTGATCTTGTCCCCAAGTGGCAGAGGTTAAATAAAATA
>RCUC01162030.1:0-52796 GCA_003697995.1 Taxidea taxus jeffersonii
AGTGTGATACCATGTGTATTTATATATGTGGTATCACACTGTATTTACATTATAATATATATATAAAATTTGAGGCATGAAATAATATGGTATAATGCATAAGCATTATGCCTCAAATTTTATACACACACACACACACACACACACACATATATATATATAAAAAGACGCATTTTTATAAATGTATTTGCTTGTGTGTATGTATATGGTTATGAAAGCCCAAAAGCCTAGGAAGTATACATTCTATTTTCCAGACAGTGTTTACCTCTGACTTGTAGTGGTGTATAGGGGTGTGTGTGTGTGTGTGTGTGTGTGTGTGTGTGTGTGTTTGGGCACTTATGCATGTCATGTAGAGTAGAGGTAGTCTGCATGATTGAAGTGCTTCAAAATTAAGTTAAAAATTTAAAATTTTGGAAAATGCATTGTAAAAACTTCCATCTGATAACTAAAAGGCCGCCTTGGTCATTTGTATTCCACTTGGCTATTCGAACTTCCCTTTTGATATGCAAGAGAAACTGCTGCGTGATTCTCATCTGAAACGTGGCTTATTAATGAGGACTTGGGGCTTGGGATAGTGCCAAACTGGGGTTCTGTGGCTGGAGTGTAGGGATGTGGGGGGAGAGAGGCCAGGAGCCAGGAGGCAGGTGTTATGAATTTACATTACATATTCTTACATGATCTGGAGAAAGAGAGAGATTTAGAGCCAAACATCACAGACAGGTTGCTTAATCTCTCCTGGTACATTTCCTTAGCTATGAAATAAGAAGTGTAAATCATATTTACGAGGCTGCTGTGAAAAGTAAATAAACACGGAACATGGCACTTCGTAAGCCTATCAAATACCCAGCACTATGACACCCAATTTATTTTTAAAGCTCCTGTGCGACAGATTTCAGAGAGGAAAGAAATATCAATCACTTGCCAGGCTGGAAGATTATTTCTGCAGGAGTCAGAGAAGCCCATAAAATCTCACCCCCCAACCACCACTCCCATAAGTGCATTCAAAACACCAAGAACAAAACATCACATAGAATCTTGCCTGGGTGGTTACAAACCCCCAGGTATCTTTTCCTACCTCGTGACTTGTTGCAGCTTCATGCATGCAATGAAGGGAGGGGAACCGGGGAGCTGGTCCCTCCCATTGGAAGGACACCAACAACAAGACAGGGACCACTGGCAGATCTGGTGCAGGGGTGGGAAGCTTAGCAAAGCTAAGGGAAGGAGGGGCTCAAGTGAGATAGAGTGGCAGGTGAGGGAGGGAGGGCCTGCAGGAAGGACAGAGAAAATGTGAGTCACCCAGAGGGAACAAGCAGGAAAGGAGGAAGGTGAGTGAGGCCATCTGAGGTCAGAGATGATAAAGCTTGGGCACACAGTGTGGTGAGGAGAAACCATACCTCACAGGGCGGACTAGGTCCTGGAGGTCCTTTGTGTCTCTTAATGGAGCTTGAGACGTTAAGTTGAGCTGCACCAAAGGTGTTCTTCCTGTAGACAGCCATGGTTTATCTGTCCATCAGTGAACTAATGTGGCAGGAAGACCTGAATCCCATAACTGAACCTGCAGTAGGGGGATAACGTGTTTACTGTGACTGGAAAGATCACAGCTCGTTCAGTATCGCCAGTTCTGCTAAGGATTCAATTCCTGCACTCTGAGTTTTGTCCCCAGGACCCATGAGCATTCAAAAACTATATAGTAAAGCTACACGGTGCCTTTCGACTCATATTCCCCTGATTCATAAAACATTTTTGTTGCTGATGCTTGTAGCTACAGTGGATGGCAAAGGGAAAGTTTGGAGATCGAATCTGGAGGCAACTTGATATGGTGAGAAAATTGTGCATTTAATGTCAGACACATCCAAGCTCACCGACTCTCATTCATCTAACACAGTATTTAGATGGGACCTGAAGTCGGTGGTAGGCTTGAAGTGTTTACTTTCTAATGGAAGGAGATGGGAAAGAAACTAAGAAATGAATGACAAATGACTGAAGGTGTGGTGGGTGCTGAGATTAGAGTAAGGCGAGGTGCTAGGACCCAGAGTGGCTGGAAGAGCAAGGACTTCAGGAATGGCCAGACAAGGAAGGTCTTCCTGTGGAACTGACTTCTGGCGGAGGCCAGCCCAAGGGATGAGAATTTCATGCACACAGTATCATAATTGTTGTTCTAGAGAAAGGCACTTCATTTTAGTATGCCAATCCTATTTCTTAACACCCTAGTGAATTTTCTTAAATAGGTTACAGTGGATTTGATTGAATTTTCTAAGTCGATTAGCATGTAACTAAGAGTAATAATGGATTGTCTCTCCTTCCCCTTTAAAATAATTGATTAAGCTTGAATCTTCGGGACAATTTTGAAGAGTAGTAGGAGTGACAGCTGGCATCTTTTCCTTGTTTCTGTTTTAATGGAATTGTTCATGATCTTTCAATGTTTAGTGAGGTATTTGTTGAAATGCTCTGTTAAAAATCCTTCTCTTGGGGTGCCTGGGTGGCTCAGTGGGTTAAGCCTCTGCCTTCGGCTCGGGTCATGATCTCAGGGTCCTGGGATCGAGCCCCGCATCAGGCTCCCTGCTTGGCAGGGAGCCTGCTTCCCCCTCTGTCTCTGCCTGCTGCTCTGCCTACTTGTGACCTCTCTCTATGTGTCAAATAAATAAATAAAATCTTAAAAAAAAAAATCCTTCTCTTTTTGGTTTATGAAGAATTAATTTTTTCTAATATTTTTCTGTGGCCATTATATATTTTTCTTCTTTTATCTGTTAATGAAGTTATTTATATTAATATTTTCTAATGTTGAAGAATTTTTTTTAATTTTGCATATTTATCCAAGACAGAGATCATAAGCAGAGGGGAGGTAGAGGAAGAAGCAGACTCCCAATGCGGGACGCAATCTCAGAAATCTGGGATCATGACCTGAGCTAAAGGCAGACGCTTAACCAACTGAGCCACCCAGGTGCCCTTGTTGAAAAATTCTTATTTTTATTGGATAAATCTTTCTTTGTTACAATTCAGTATGATGATATTTTAATTAAATTAAATTAAATTTTAATTCCAATGTAGTTAACATATGGTGTTATATTAGTTTGAGGTGTAAAAGAGAATGAATTAACAATTCAGTGTATCACACAGTGCTGATCAAGATAAGTGTACTCTTAATTCCCTTCACCAGTTTCTCCTCTCCCACCCTCCTCCACCTCCCTTCTGGTAATAACCATCCATTTGTTCTCTATAGTTAAGAGTCTGGCTTTTGGTTTGTCTCTCTGTTTTCCATTGTTTGTTTTGTTTCTTAAATTTCCCAGATGAGTGAAATCATATGTTATTTGTCTTTCTCTGGCTGGCTTATATTGTTTAAGTATGCTGATATTTAGATAGAATTTTTTCCATCTATATTCATAAGGGAGAGTGATACATGTTTTTTCTCCTCCATTGCAGTCATTTTCTGGTTTATGCATTAAAAGTTGCTGTTGTCTTATAAAATTAGTTGGATAGATGCTCTGAAATAATGTATTTAAAGATGGAAATTGTCTACTCTTTTTTTTTTTTAAGATTTTATTTATTTATTTGATAGCCAGAGATCACAAGTAGGCAGAGAGGCAGACAGAGAGAGGAGGAAGCAGGCTGTCTGCAGAGCAGAGAGCCCGATGCGGGGCTCAATCCCACGACCCTGGGATCATGACCCGAGCCGAAGGCAGTGACTTTAACCTGGTGAGCCACCCAGGCGCCCCGGGAATTGTCTCCTCTTAAAAGTTTAGTGGAAGGTTGCCTGGGTGGCTCAGTTGCTAAGCGTCTGCCTTCAGTTCAGGTCATGATCCCAGGGTCCTGGGATCGAGCCCCACATCAGGCTCCCTGCTCAGTGGGGAATTTGCTTCTCCTTCTCCCACCCACCCCCATCCCCTGCTTGTTTCCTCTCTCGCTGTCTCTCTTTGTCAAATAAATAAATAAAATCTTAAAAAAAAAGTTTAGTGGAATACTCTTGAGTCTATTGTCTTTTGGGGAGTTATATCTTTGACTACTGTGACATTTTCTTATATGATTACTGATCTATTGAGATTCTCTAATTTTTCCTGCCAATTTTGATGATTCATATTTTCTAATATAATGATGTTATAGCAGTGATTGGTATAAATTCGTATGCAGTAGTCTGTCACTTAAAAAAAAATCATCTATATTTGTTAATTATGTCCCCCTCCATGGGCCAGTCTCCCTCTCTGCATTGATCATCTTTGCCAAAGATCCATCTATTTTATAAGTCTTCAAAATATACATATTTAATGATCTTAATCAGTTCTACTGCATTTTTGTTTTGTTTTGCATTTGTGTTCATCAGAGTTCTCCAGAGAATATATACAATATGCAGATAGGTAGATAGATATAGATAGATTTATTATAGAAATTTGCTCATTAGCTCATGGAGGCTAGGAAGTCCCATGATCTGCCATCTGCAAGCTGGGCACCCAGGAAAACTATTGGTATGATTCAGTCTTCATCCAAAGGCCCAAGAACCAGGAGAGCCAAGGTCTAAGGGCAGGAGATGATGGACATTCTAGTTCAAGCAGGGAGCAAAATCACCCTTCCTCTGCCTTTTTGTTCTATCCAGACCTGATTTGGGTTGGATGATGTTGTCCATATTGGTAAGGGTGGATCTCTTCACTCAGTCTACTGATTCAAATGTGAATCACTTCTGGAAACACTCTCAGATACAAGGAGAAATAATGTTCTATTTACAACTATGTGGGCATCCTTGAAGTCAATCAAGTTGACACATACAATTAGCCATCAGACTATCTTATTATTTTCTGCTTTTATCTTTATTATATTTTCTCTCTTCACTCTCTTTGTCTGCTACCATTCAGTATTGAAGAAATCACATGCGACATCCAGGGACAAAACCTGCAAACAAGAAATTCTATAAACTAAGTGACCCTAGTTTTTTACTAAATAAATTCCCGGACCAGTTTCAAACATCTTACTTTGGATCCATTTAGAAAATATACTGATATACTGATTAGAAAATATACTGATAAACTAAATGTTAGTTTAGCAATGTAGGTGAGTTTAAGATTCAATTATTTCCCATCAACACTTGGAAGACATTAACCAACCGCCATCTTGCCTATAGGACGTTAGTCTGTCTGAATAGAGACCACCTATAGGGAGTTGCTTATAATGAATAGAAAGTGAGATTGCCTAACCTTTGAGACTCTTCCATAGAAGGTAATATAGCCTACATCCAAACTCTCTTGGGATGCTGGCTCTGGGAACCCTGCCACCATTTTGTGAGGAAGCCAGTGCCACATGATAGAACTATGTGTAAGAGTTCTAGCTGATAGTGCCAAACTGACGTTCCTGCCAAAAGCCAGCAGCAGCCACTGGGAGAGTAAGGAAGCCTTTGAGAAGCCTCTAGCCCCACCACTGTCCAGCTACAACTGCATGAGAGACCCTAATAAAACACACCTAGCCAACCCCAATTAATCCCCAGAAACCACAAGTTGGGCCTCCTGGTTCTGCTATTGACTGGCTGCGTGACTTCGGGCAAGTTATATAACTTATCTATAAAATGGTGCTAATAATACCTACATCAGAAGGATGTTATGAGAATTAATCAAGATAATAACTCTCCAAGGTAGGTATTATTAAGCTCTTTTTACCCATGAGAACGTGTACTGGGAAAGGTCAAATAAATTGCTCCAAGTCAGTCAAATATATAATGAGATACAGAATGTGAGTTTGAACTTGAATCTGACTCTAAAACCTGTTCCCTCTACCATTATTCAATTTCATTGCTAAAATCGATCACCATAGCAACTCACTAACCTCTCTAGTCTCACACAAGGACCTAAAGAGATGGTGCCATCCCTTTGCACGTCTAGGTTTAATTTAAGCCAGACTTGGCAACAGGCTAAAGTCGTGATGCTGTCTAAAGCAGAAGAGAGAGAGAGAAAAAAAAAAACAAAAAACAAAAAACAAAACAAAACACATGGACGATGGGTTTTGAATACTTACGCCTACAAGTAGGATAAGCAGACGTCACACTGTGCCCGTGTGATGTGAGAGAGAACAACAAGTTCATTTTGGCCTCACTTTGTTGTAATGCTGTTTTCAGAAAATGATTTTTACCAAAATAGCATGCCACATATGAACCTTGTTCAAATGCCAGAGTTGATCTTGGAACCAGAATGAAGTTATATTGCATATTTTCATAGAGGGATCCAGCATATGGTAATGAGAAGAAAGGAGCAGAGTAGCAAGGAAGGGAGTATGGGGAGGGTAAGTAGAATCTTAAAGCAAAAGTATTTGTGTGCTCTTAAATCCTGCGTAGATCTCCTTTGCACTGACAAATCATATAGGTCAGCATGGATTACAATGATGTCACAAACTAAAGATAATCAACACCACCAGCAAAAAGCATGTTTTCTCTGAATGCATGTCCCTGGAGAGGAAATCTTCTTGTGAATCCAAAAGATGATGCCAAGGTCTACCTTTGACACATAAAGGCATAGTGAGAATTTGTTTTAGAAAGGAGAGCTTATTTCAGAGTCTCTACTCTAACAATAGTTTGCTGAGAAACAGATTTCCCCCTCCTCCTCATTCTTATCATTGTGGCCATCATCAACCAATTTGTCAAGTATTTAATATACTTAATATGTAATAGAATTACTATGTAATATACTACTATGGACCAAGCAGAGTTCTAAAAACTTCTTGTGTATCATCTCTTTTAATGCACAAAGTATGTTGTAAATACTTTTTAACACCTATTTAACAGATGAAGAAATTAAGACACAGAGAAACAAATTTGTTGTGTGGTAGGAAATTTAGGTTGTACAGGGAGGCAAAATTCAAATCTAGAGCCCATGGTCTCAACTGCTCAGCTATTTATTATTATTACTATTGTCATTATTAACATTATCAATATTCATTATAGATAATATTTTTGGATACATATGCCAGGCTTGATGCAAAGCCCTTCACCTTGAGCAAGGCAGAAGGACCAAAGAGAGTAGAACAGGAGTAGTGGTCTTCAGAGTGTGAGTCAATATTATTTAATTACCCGCATCTTCTTTATTATTCCTTAGTGGATTCTTTGGGTCCTTTGCTATGACATCTAAACTCATGGGTTCATAGAGGGGTGGCTGAGCATCTGACTCTTGGTTTTGGCACAAGTCGTGATCTCAGGGTCATGAGATCGAGCTCTGCATGGGCTCTGTGCTCAGTAGGCAATCTGCTTAAAGATTCTCTCTCCCTCTGCCCCTCCCCTCACTCTCTCTTTCTCTCTCTCTGTCCAATAAATAAATAAATCTTAAAACAAAACAAAACTCATGGGTTCAAAGAAAGCTAAAACTGGGAGGGATTCTGTGCCTTTTCTCCTAGCTCCCTAATTTAGCAGATGAAATCTGGACATCTATAGAATATAAGGACTATGTTTTCTGTCCTCTAGTGGCAGGAGTGAAATTATGCAAATTTATTCTCATATTACTAGAGGCTTTACCTCTGACTCACCATATGACCAAGCTTCTAATTTTATGGGGCCTCAGTTTTCTTGTCCATATGAAGAACCGGTCTGTGACACCCTGGCCTCCTCACAGCTGTGGTCCTGGTGCAGTGTCTTTCGTGTGGCCACGAAAGACACTGCACCAGGTTTGTGCCATTTCATTCCAGTATCAGGAGATAGAGCACCTATTTTTTTTTAAAATCTTTGTTTACTTGTTTTAGAGAGAGAGAGAGAGAGCAGTGTAGGGGGTGGGCAGAGGAAGTGAGAGAGATAATCTTTCAGACGTCCCAGGCAAGGCTCAATCCTATGACCCTGAGATCACAACCCTAGTCAAAACCAAGAGTCGCCCACCCAACCGACTCCGTCACTCAAGGCCCCCTACCTAGAGCACCCATTTAAACCAAGATTCCATCTTTTCCGTAAGTCCAATCAGACTATGCTGTTCTGACCAGTGCTGCTTGACATGTGGGCTAAGAATACCCACTGAGAGTCTTGGTTATAAAAGGGACAGGGGCAAGGATTAAGCATCGCTGAATCACACGCTTCTCCTTTGGTCCTTCCACTGTCACCAAGCTGAAGGTCCGTTTTGGAGGTGGTGTGTCTTCAATGGCCACATAGCACTTCTCTCTCTCTCTTCCTGTTTTTAATAAAGAACCTTCCAGGACAACTTAGCTGGCTAAAATTTAGTAACATTGTTTAATGTTTTCCTTGTATTTGTTTTTGGTTTGCTTCTATTTATGCTAAGTTTTGTTTTTTTTTTCTATTTGAAAAGACTTTTAAAAATAAATTTATTTAAATGAAAAAGTTGCTTTGGGAAAAAATGTTGAGTACATAATAGGGAGGTGTATATATAAGTAAATATATACATTATAAATATATTTTATTATAAATATATGATATATATATTATAAATAAATATCAGATATTTATTGCTATATAACAGAGCATTCCAAAAGTGGGACTCAAAACTACCGATTTCATTTAGATGACCATCCCATGCCTGGGCAGCTTTGGCTAGATTCAGTTGGGTTGTTCTTCTGGTCCCAGCAGGCTCTCTCGTGCATTTGCAGTTGGTTGAAACTTAGAGATTCCTTCTCAGAATAGGATTTTCAGAGGCATAAAATAAGATACATAGAATTACAAAGGAAACCAATTACATTGAAATACAGTATCAGAATATTATAACATTTAAATACATATTTTATTTATTTCTATTTTATTTATGTTTGTATTTATATTATTAATTTCATTTATATTTTATATAATCTATATAATTATATAATATATTTTTATATATTATAACATCAAAACCACAATGAGATATTACCTCATACCTGTCAGAATGGCTAAAATCAAAAACACACAAATCCGTAAGCGTTGGCAAGGATATGGAGAAATAGGAACTCTCATGCACTGTTGGTGGGAATGCAAACTGGTGCAGCCACTCTGGAAAACAGTATGGAGGGTCCTCAAAAAATTAAAAATGGAACTATCCTGAGATTCAGTAATTGCACTACTGAGTATTTACCTAAGAGAGGGAAATCACTAATTCAAAAGGATATAAGCACCCTTATGTTTATTGCAGCAATATTTACAATAGCCAAATTATGGAAGTATCAATAGATGAATGGATAAAGAAGATATCATTCATATATATATATGAGCAAAATGTCATATATATAAAGGATTAACTATTGTATTTTGAATAATGGTGAATGTAAACAATATTTCAAGAGCTCTGGAACAGCTTTCATATGGTATAAAAATATTTATTATTTCTATTGGTACCAAAGGCATAGATTTTTTTTTTAAGATTTTGTTTATTTCTTTGAGAGAGAGACAGTACACAAGCAAGAGGGTGGGGCAGAGGGAGAAGCAGGCTCCCTGCTGAGCAGAGAGACCTGGAAACCAGATGTGGGACTCCATCCCAGGACCCTGGGATCATGACCTGAGCCAAAGACAGACGCTTAACCAACTGAGCCACTCAGATGCCCCAAAAGTCACGGATTCTAATAAGATGGCTATTAGTTGTTGCCTAAATTCATAATAGAAATAAATGTTAAATTTCATTCAGAAGACAGTAAAAAACAAAGATTCCAGTTTTTTTCCTTTTTTCTTTTCTTTTTTTGCCTTCCAGTTCATAGGTCTGCTCCAAATAAAAGGGAAATCTGCTCATGGGTTATGGCCTCATTCCTTACAATTTTTTTTTTTTCCTTTAGAAAAGCAAAAGTGTGCTTGTCAAAAATCTGGGGAAATAGTGGTTCTATCTTGATGACTATTTGTATTTTCAAATTCACATTGACTTTTATTGCTTGGGAACTTTTACGGGCTCCCCATCATTCAGTTATTTTTTGTGTAACAAAATGTTCCTCCTAACTCAGACCTGAGGTACTTCGGCATTCTGCTAAAATTTCAGAGAGCTGTCTTTGGTCTTTATCCTCTATCCATGTGAAGCTTCCTTGACATTTTCAACTCCCTAAATATTTCCAAAGGATTCTCTGATGCCAGAAGTAAATGTCTGCCATTCTAACACATTTGCTTCTTGCACATCCTTAGTGACCTGAGTGTGAAGGTTGTGGGGTTGAAGGAGTGTGTACAAGAAGTGAATGAATAAGGAGGAATGAAGGATGAATAGATGAGACCCCACCTGTCCTGGGATGATGAAGGTTTTCTGGCAGTGTTTAGGAAATGTTGGAGGGGCTGAGTATAAGGACGGTACATGCACACCCAGAAAGCAGCTGTTCCCTCTCACTTCTCTAACCTTTCTGGGGAAAGTCATGCCTCTGTCTCTTCTTGGTAATTCTCTAAGTATGACAGGGGTGGGGGTGGGGGAACATCACAAAAAGATCCAAGAAATAAAAACAGCCTGAAATAGCATTTCCCTCATTTCCCAGGACTTTACGTAGATATTTATCATACTTTGCTATATGTGGGATGCATTAGGGGGTAGAGGCCATTGATGTCAGAACATCGGATTCCTATATTATTGTTTAAGTGTTTGCAGCATACAAAAATATTTCCATTTGGAGCCGACTTAAATAGTGAGAATCTGAGGATGAGAAAAAACAAAAAATCACGCTGACTACGCACAGCCAAGTGACCTATGTTAGCTAAGAAGTTTTCGTCAATTAGAATTGTAAACAGAGCTCTCTGCCGAAGAAAGTAAGATGTACAAATACGATGATAATATGACCGAACCAGTCAGCCAAGAAAGAAGGCTGTTATTTTGGTTGAATTGAGAATGCAAAGGTTCCAATGGTTCTCACAGGGGTTAAAAAGATGCAGCCAGCATTTTCTCCAGGCAGGATTAAATGAGGAGTGGCCCCTGACAAAGTTGGTGTCAAAACTAAGTAATCATTTATATCTGGTTGCTTTTATTTTTTTTCCTACCACATTATCAAATATCCGTGATTCATTCAAAGCATTCCTTTTTCACTTGTTCATTTTTTTTGAGATTTTATTTTTATTTATTTTAGAGAGAAAGCATGAGTGAGCCAGGGGAGGAGCAGAGGGGAAAGGAGACAGAATCTGAAACAGAGGCCACACTCAGTGAGGAGCCCCATGTGGGGCTCAATCCCATGACCATGAGACCATGATCTGAGCCAAAACCGAGTTGGATGCTTAACAGACTGAGCCACTGAGGCATTCCTTACTTAATTGTTTTTAGGCTACATAAGTAACAAGGGCTTGTTGAAGAAAAATCAAGCGATATAAGTGAAAAGAAAATTGTTTCTCCCTCTATCAATCTCATCCCTCAAGGGACTAGCCTTTAGAAGTATAGTGTGTGCCTTTACCTTCTAGATTTCTAAGTGGATACATGCACATATAATCAAAATGTTATTCTGTACATAATGTTCTGCCATTCACTTATTTCACTTAAAATAACTCTTGCCCACCTCCCCATGTTTATATTAGAGGGAAGCTCCAACTATTTTTTTTTTTTTACAACTGTGCTGTATGAATTTCCATTGTATGGTTACCTTGTTGGTTTAACATTCTCCTCGTGTCTGGAATTTGGGTTGTTCCTCACTCAGCGAATATTAATGGGGAGTTTGTGATCCCACAGGAGATGCCGTGAAGGAACACAAGAAGTATTAAGGAGCTGCGTCTCTTCTCAGGGAGTTTGAGACTGAGTATGTGTCAGTTATATTGTGCAACAAATAGCCTTTACGCTTCCTCTGAAAATGCTAAGAATTCCCAGGGCTGCAGAATCGAATAGCACACTGAATGAAAACAGCCCCCCAAAGAAAGACATTGTGTGAGAGCATTTTATCGGTTAAAAAATCCAACATATCAAAACAGAATGGCTAAAGGGCAGCTCTTCATAGTACAAAGACTTTTTCCTACCAAATGTTTTGATTTGTTAAGTGCCCTTCTAGCACTTCAGTCTTGAATTTTGTAGCCAGACCTCTTGGACACAGTTTAGGATAACTGCCAAGTCAAAAGCAAGCTTGACTATCAGGAGACTCTGAAAACTAGAGCTGTATCTCCATCTCCTGAGATGTTTAAGTGGAAAAATAGCACTCGGTAAGCTTGAAAGGGATTTTCAAAATGTAGGTATGTCAGGAACTCAGTCTCATTTTGAATCATCCTTAAGCTCATTTGTCTCCAGGACTTTTGGCCACTTGTTCCAATGAGCTTTCACTATGGAGACCAACCTCACATAGTTTCTCACAGCCCCCATGGCCACAGCCAACATTTTACAAGAATGACCTCCAGTGCTTTGTCTCAGGTCCACCCCTGGAACCTCTTATCTTTAACTGGAGTCTCAGTCGTCACTGAGGCTCAAGATACATCAGCATCTGCTTGGTGCTTGCATGGGGACACCCCAAAGTTCAGGGGGTTAATGTCCCATGGGATAAATCTTTGATCAGCAATTGTTGATTGCTAGTGGATAAATTCTCCTCCCTCCTGCTTCATCCCCCTCTGGACAGGCTGTCTTAGGATGCGGTAGCCTTATGGCCTCCTAGAAGACAGTCCTACCAGGTGGTACAATTAGTTGGTTTTATGAAGCAGGAGCCACCTCTGTGGTATACCTCCTCATGTTGCTCTGTTTGGTCTTCTCTGCCTCATTCTCATTTCCTCATTTCTTTTTCCCTGCAACTGTATTCCCTAATAAAAAAGGCACAGATCAGCTGTTGTCTCAGACTCTGTTTTCTGAAAAACTCACACTAAGACAAGCACATTCTTAACAAAGACAGGTAAAGCTAGATATACCATAATTTGCTCATTATGTAAATTTGGCCACTATTTATTGAGCACCTACTAACTGCCCAGCAATTTTGCCAAGTGCTTTATATGCCACTGAGTAACCACCCTCTACAGGAAAGAAAATAAGCTTGGAGAAGATCTTGCTCAAAGTTGTGTTAGATCACCTCCTCATTTCTTCATCCTGGCAAGTTATTACGATTGGTGAAGGAGAGGGGAGCTAGAGGGCAACCATTTCTACCTGACCCTATAAGCCCTCTTTGACCTCAAGGTTCTTCATTCCTCAGGCTTTCAAACATGTGTATCAAATATATAAAATAGTAATCACCATACAAGAGAGACAGATTTTGAACTTGGAGCTGCATGCATGAGGCAATGGAGTAGAGGGACCAACTCAGAAAACCATGGATGTGTGTCTCATTGGAGGGCAGGCTCAGCCCATGTGGCATGACTCAGCCATGGCCTCGGTTCTCACACCTCAGGATTATCTGCTAAAACCATCCCCAACTTCTCAGAGTACCACATAAGAAAGAAGATTGAGTGCTCTGAGGCCAGGATTTCAAGCTCCCACCATTCTTGCCGCCTCAATGGATTCTCTGCCCCCATCCTGCTTCCCTTAGCCTGGGCTCAGTCTTGTCCCAAGCATTCTGCAAGAGAGCCTCTCCTACCCAACCGACTGGCAGCCTTCTACACATATGACTACCAATGTCAACAAGGCCAGCATGCTGTTCCATCATCATTTTCCTCATTCCCAGTGCCCGCTCCTTTATTTTATTCCACACCACAGCTGTTCCTTGCATTTCCTCCTCTTCTGCCTTCTCTCAAATGGTTGTCTCCCTGGCACCCCCACACAGAGAAGGGCCGTGAGAGCTTCTTACCTTATAATTCCTCCCCACAGCACTAACCAGGGGCTCAGTCCGGCTGGGGATCAGTGGAAGGCAGCGTAGAACATGCCCCAGAGTCATCCAACCAAGGGGCGAGAGATCTGGGGTATTTATCTACTGACTCCTGTTAGTTATTGGTTCAAAACTGCTCCCTGGGAGCGTTAGCTCCCCGGTGCTGTCTGCATACCCTACACTTGGGCGAAAATGGACTCCCGTGGCTCTAGAGAGCCCTCATGCAGAGTGATTCAGCTGGTATACCTAGGGAATGGTGATTGTAAAAGGGATATGATTGGGGCAAAAATTGCATTTGCTACACTAGGTTATGAGGCTCATTCTCTTTCTGTCTTCAGGACCTAAGAAGTTCTTAGTGCTTCTCTCAGAGTTGGGCTCAGACAGATACAGTTCACAGAAATTGACTGCATGCCCTTATTTGATGGTTAATTGATATACAGTGAAAACATAGTTACTGTGGTCACCAGGCAGGAAGAATAAATGGCTAAAAATGGTGAGAGGTAGCCAAGCCTACGTGAGTGAAGGCTGTGACTGGTTCTGCCCCTTGGCCTGTCAATTTCCTTAATTCTGAGAGATTGTTTCTTTTTTCAAATGTGTCATGTCTTGCAGGGGTTATCTGAGAGCACTAGAATTCATTCCCTCTTTAGGATTGGAGATTTTATAGGTTTTTTTTTTTCCTATTCTATAAGACTGCCACAATTAAGAAAAGAAAAATTGTGAGTGTGGTATGAATTGTGTCCCTGTAACAAATTGTTAGAGTGAAATAATAATCAATATTCTTAGAGTTTCTCTGGTCATTCAGGTTTGCATCTCTCCCCCCCCTTTTAAAAGATTTTATTTTTAAGTAATATCTACACCCAACATGGGGTTCAAACTTATAAGGCCGAGATTGAGAGCTATACACTCTACTGACTGAGGCAGCGAGGCGCCCCTGCATCTCTTATTTTAAGGGCCAAGTGACAACTGCTTTCCTTTTGAGTAATTATTTTTCTTCTAATTAATTATTAGAACACATGATATAGAATTTAATGTTAAAAGAGCTTTATTCTATTCTCTCATAGAATAGATATTTTCTCATCTTTTTATTATTTCTTTTTTTAGAGATTTTATGTATTTATTTGGCACAGAGAGAGAGAGACAGTGAGATAGGGTGTGTGGGAGAGGGAGAAGCAGGTTTCTCACTGAATGGGGAGCCCAATGTGGGGCTCAATCCCAGGACCCCAGGATCATGATCTGAGCTGAAGGCAGATGCCTAATGACTGAGCCTCCCAGGCACCCCTTATTATCTTCATTTAAAAGGGCATTTAAACAGAATTTAAATGTGTGTCTATAAGAATATTCTCCTCTCAAGGCACATCATTAAATATAATTATTCTTTTCAACTATTTCTTGGAAATAGAGGAAATATAGGAAAGTTAAAGTAGTAGTACAATGAACACGCATAAAATCACCACCTGGGTTTAACAACTATCAACCTATTTCCATCTTTGTTTATGTTTACATTTTCCTAGTCATGGACACCGTATGTTATCTCTAAATATTTTGTGACTTATCTCCTGAAATAAGGATATTCTTCTACAAAATTGCAATATGGTTATTCCACCTAAGAAAACTCATCATTATTTTCTAATATTCTCTAATAACTAAAATCAAATCTCTCCTTTGTTATTCAAATATATTTTATAGCATTTTTTTAAAGCCAGAAGTCAACAAATTTTTATGCATTGCATTAAGTCTCTTTCAACTTAGAGCCGTTTTCCCCACTTATTTTTTTCCATAACATTCATTTCTTTAAGTGATTGGGCCAGTTACCTTGTTGCATGTTCCTTGTTGTAGACTTGTCTAATTGTTTCTTCAGGTCATTCAACGTATCTCTCTCTCTCCCTCATACATCCTACCAGCTGGAAATGATATCCACAGACTCGATATGATTACAATCCTATCAAACAGTGTTAGCAATAACTCTTCATAGACGATGAAGCTCAACTCACTTTGCATTACATCAAGAGGCATATAAATCAGATTGTAAGTGTCTAGGTGGTGACTTGTGGATTTCTCTATCGTAAAAGTACATTTCCTATTGCCACTGACAATCTGTGGAGTAATATTTTGGCATTAGGCCAAATACACTTTTAACTTAATATTTCTATAATGAAAGGTCGATTCAAGATCTTAAATTATGTAATGTCTGATTTCTATGAACTAGCACAAACTGTCCATCTGGCATTCACCTCTTAGTTTCTCATAAAAAAAAATGTGTTCAAATAGATCATAAAAAGCTTAAATTAAAAAAAAATAGATCATGGTTCAGCAACTACAACCCATGGTCCACATTCAGCTCAATTCCTGTTGTTGTTTTATAAATAAAGTTTTTTTTTTAAAGATTTTATTTATTTATTTGACAGATGTAGATCACAAGTAGGCAGGGAGGCAGGCAGAGAGAAGAGAGAGAGAGGAGGAAGCAGGCTTCCTGCTGAGCAGAGAGCCCGATGTGGGGCTTGATCCCAGGACCCTGGGATCATGACCCGAGCCGAAGGCAGAGGCTTTAACCCACTGAGCCACCCAAGTGCCCCTGTAAATAAAGTTTTATTGGAGTACAGCTACGCACTTTTGTTTACATATTATCTAGGACCATTTCCTGCTATGGCAGCAGAGTTGACTATTGTAACAGAGACAGGATGGCCAGCAAAGCTGGAAATGCTTTCTATCTGCCCCTTTGCAGAAGTTTGCTGACCCGGGACTAGATGATCTCTTAGCTCTCTCATTGTATTTTACATTTTCCAACTAGGTTCTATGGCAGGAAATCTGGTAGGCAAATACCTGGACTTTGTCTTTTCAAAAACTTTATGAGGAACAACTGGCATATCAGAAGCCACACTGACATAACGTGAATAGCTTGCTGAGTTTTTATGCGTGTAGACATGTGAGCAATCGTTAGCACAATCTAGGTATTGAATGGGTCTGTCACCCCCAAAAGTCTCCTTACACCCCTTTGTGACCCTTTTCCCCTTTACCGGCAACCACTGATTTGCCTTTTGTGACTACAGCTTAGTTTGCATCTTCTAGAATTGTAAAAGGAATCATAGAGTACTAGTTTGTTAGTCTTCTTTCACTCAGCATAATTATTTTGAGACTTATCCACTGTGTTTCATGTGTTCTTTTTATTGCTGATTAGATAGTCCATTGTATGGGTACACACCAATTTTGCCCAATCACCCCTTCACTTGGTGATGGACATTTATACCTTTTTCTTTTTTTGCTTTTACAAATAAAGCTGCTATACTTATTTATGTATAAATCATTCTACAGTCACATGCTTATCTTTTTTTAAAGTAAATACCTAGGAGTTAACTGCCTGGATCATATAGCAGGTTATGCTTAACTTTTAAGAAGCAGGACAGGTCTTAAAAGTTTCTGTAATGACAGCATACTCCAAAGCCTTTGTCATAAGGGTTATGTCTCATTAACACTTTCTTTTCCAAGTGCCAAGATGGAAAATTACACCTGCATTCAAAATAAACCCATAAACTCTGCTCATTTAAATTAATAAACATGATGCACTTGTATAGAAGATGGAGTGAAGGGCATATTCCAGCCATTTATAGATGATAATATGACATGATTTAATTCTAGTTTAAGATACTTAGTAATGGATCATAGGTTTCAAAGATTCTCATCCTGATCCAGAGCTCCTATAGTGATTAAAAATCTTACAATGTTGAAGTATGGAGCCTGTATTTCTAAAAGCCGGGCTCACTTCAGAGCACAACAATGGATTCGGGGACTACACGGAATTGAGGATTGCTTTCTTTGAGTTAGAAGTCTCCTATGAGTCTTCTCATATGATTTTGAGGAATGAACCAGCTAGCATTCTCTGCTGGCAAGCAACAAGAAGCAACTCTGGCAAGCTTTTAAAAAAGGATTTATTGGAAGGATGCAGTCCAGCTCTGAGGACAAAGAAAGGTGAAGAAACAAGTGAAGTCAGGGGATCTCAGAATGCCTCCTCATCGGGACCTTTTCCATGGCCTCGGGGGGAAGATAATACTGGAGGAATTGAACCATAGCAATTTTTCCTCCTTGCATTATTCAACTCAAGCTGCAAAGTCTGAGAATGAAGGGATCAGCTGGCCAATATCAGGACATGAGCTGTGAACTTGGATGTACCAGGAGAAGAAAAGGAAGGACCTAGCAGAAGGGGCTTTCAAGGTCACCATAAACTATTTGTGTGTGCAAGCACTTGGGTTTGCTGTACCACTGAGATTGCACAGAGACCACCAGAATTAATCACCTGTAGGAAACTGAGGCAGTCAGGAAATACAAACAGATGTTGGTCTGCATAAATGCCACCAGTCCCTTACATTGCATGTGGCCTTAGAAAGTGTTCGTTTGACACACTTCAATGGTAATCAGATCCTAAAACCCACATAAGCTTTACATACTAAAGGTTATTAAGAAAAATGTGTTCCTTCTGCTTGTCCTTCAGTTCTTCAGAAAGAAACAAAACCACTAGTGTCTGAGAAAGCTAAGAGAGTCCATAGTCAACATGAAAAAATCTGGCTTATAATTCCCATAGAAGCTTGAGTTTATGTAGTAGTCAGTGGTGAAAGTCGCATCAGGCCACTGGCTGTTGTACAAAATCCTGACTCAAAGCCCCAAGACCCTGGTGGGAAGTCGAAAATCTTTGACTGAGAGGTATGATCTTGACTTTGAAGTAAACCACGGATTTATCTTCCATTCTGCAGCCTGGCGACTAAACTTAGATTTGTGAGAACTTCGTATATTAACAGTATATGGAATGCAGAACAATAACATTGGTTCTCTTCCATCCAAGGGAGTTAGGTTTGAGACCCCTGAGAACTGGGATGACGAGATGACTTTTAAATATATGATCCTATAATGTTCTAGGGCATAAAGACCAGATGAGAGTATGTTTCTGTCCTGCACATGATCCTGTTGCTCCTAGTTACAGACCCTCATAACTACTTTGTTTAATCAGAGGAAAAACATAAATAAATAAAAATTATTAAGAGTGGAAGGACTGTCCTTGGGCACAGATGTAGAAATTTCTAGCATTATTCTATTTCTTTTTAAGAAACATTTCTGTTTTTAATGTTTTTGAAAAAATAATTTCAGATTTAGAGAAAATTTATAAACATAGGACAGAGTCCTCATATGCCCCTCATCCAGCTTCCCCCAGTGTTGGCATCTTATATAATTCTGCCATCATTATAAAAATTGAGAAATTAACATTGATATAATACTATTCATTAACTTAAAGACAGTATTTGAATTTTGCCAGTTTTGTCATGAATGATTTTTTTTTTCTGGTCCAGAATCAATTAGTTGCTCTATCTCCTTAGTTTCTTCTCCCATCTGTGACAGTTTTTCTTTATTTTTCATGAACTTGGAACTTTTTCTTTTCTTTCTTTTTTTTTTTTTAATTTAAAATCCAGGGCGCCTGGGTAGCTCAGTGGGTTAAAGCCTCTGCCTTCGGCTCGGGTCATTATCTCAGGGTCCTGGGATTGAGCCCCGCATCAGGCTCTCTGCTCAGCGGGGAGCCTGCTTCCTCCTCTCTCTCTGCCTGCCTCTCTGCCTACTTGCGATCTCTTTGTCAAATAAATACATAAAAATCTTTTTAAAAAATACAGTTAGTTAATATAGCATAGTACTAGTTTCAGATGTACAATACAGTGATTCAAAACTTCCATAGGACACCAAGTGCTCATCAGGGCAGGCGCAGTCCTTAAACCCCCTCTCTTGTTTCACCCATCCCCCACCCTCCCTTCTAGCAACCATCAGTTTGTTCTCTTTAGTTAGGAGTCTGTTTCTTGTTTTGCCTCTCTTGTCTCTCTTTTTTCCCCTTTGCTTGTTTGTTTTGTTTCTTAAATTCCACATATGAATGGAATCATATGGTACTTGTCTTCCTTTGACTGACTCATTTTGCTTCACATAATACACTCTAGCTCCATCTACATCGTTGTAAGTGGCAAGATTGCATTCTTTTTTAATGACAAAATATATGCCACACCTTTATCCATTCATCCGTCGATGGACACCTGGGCTGTTTCCATAATTTGGCTATTGTAGATAATGCTGCTATAAACATGGCTTTGGAGCTTTTGAAGGATATTGATCAGTTATTTTGTGGAATATCCTTCAATTTAGTTTTGTCCAGTTTTTCTCTCAGAATTAGAAATAGGCTATGCATTTGTTATGGACTTAATGTTTGTGTCCCCCCAAATTTATATGTTGAAATCTTAACCCTCAGTGTGGTAATATTAAGAGGTGGGGCTTGGGGGAGGTGACTAAGTCCCAGAGTGGAGCTCTCTTGAATGAGATTAGTGTCTTCTAAGAAGAGACACAGGAGCTTGCTTCTTCTCATTCTGCTCTCTGCCATGTGAAGGTACAATGCAAAGACAGCCATGTGCAAACCAGGAAGAAGGGCCACACCACATACAGGACCTACTGATTCCTTGATGGTAGACTTTTAGCCTCCAGAGCTGTGAGAAATAAATGTTTCTTGTTTAAGGCACTCCATCTATGGTAATTTGTTCCAGCAGCCTGAACTTAGACAGCATTGCTGACAAGAAAAGTATGGAAATAGTATTTTGCCCTTTCAGTGCATCATCTTGAGGAACTATGGTGTCCACCTGTTTTATTTCTAGTGAGGCTTTCTTTCACCACGTGATGAAGGTGATGTCTATGGAGTCTCTTCACTGTAGTTCCTATTTTCCCTTTGTGGAAATGTTGTAAGAAAATACTTTGAGCCCATGAAAATATCCTGTTTCTCATCATTCTTTCACCCTTCAACTTTAGCATCCATCAAAGGTCCTTGCCTTCAACAATTTTTGCCTGTAGTGTCTGCCTAAAGGTGATTTTCTATTTTCATCATGTCCTCCATGTTTTCAATATTCATTGGTTGGAAATCAACTGTGAGGCAGAATTTAGCAAGTATTTTCTAAATGTCTGTGCTGTGAGGGAAGCGAGCGGGTCAGGGGACCAGCCTTCCTTCTGTTCTCATAAGGATCAGTGCCACTCAGTAAAGCTCCCATTGGCTGTTTGATCCCCACAGCAGCAGCTGCAGAAGGAGGAGGACAGGGTCCACTTCCCTTGGCTCCTCACTGCCCTCTGTTTTCACTCCCACTGTTTTTTACACTGCATGCCCTCCCCACTCACCCTCTAATTGTTCCTTCCAGCCTTGGTTCCAGTAAAGACTTAGCAGGGAGCGTTCTTATCCTTCCTCCTCCACAACCTTAACACTTCTCTGGGCTCTCTCCCTCACAGCAAAAATATTCTACCCTAAAACAGACGAGTTTTCTTTTATGTCCCCCATCACACCGTGAGTAAATAACCCATTATTTATTGCTGGATTTCTGAGCTATTGGGCACCATTTGACATACAAGACTTCCCTGGAAAGGAAGAAAGAATGGAAAGTATGGAGAAAGAATGAAAGTAAAATAGAGTATTAGTCACAAATACATTTAACCTTTTAAAATATTTTAAGGTATAATTTAGGTACAGTGAAGTTCAGCCTTTTGATGTACTATTCTATGAATTTTGATGAATATATACACTCAGGTAATCATTACCACATCAAGATATAGAAATTTTGCAACTCCTTGGAAAGCTCCTTTGTGCCTTCTGTGGTTACCCATCCCTACCCTCACCCTGAGCCTCTGGTAGATACTGATCTACTCTCTGTTTTTTTAGTTTTGTCTTTCCCAGACTGTCATACAAATAGAATCATAAAATATGTTTAGAATTTGACTTCTTTCACTTATAATTGTTCTTGGGAAATTCATTCATGTTGTTACTATCAGTACTTCAATCCTTTTTATTGTTGAAAAGTATTCCATTTTATGGATTTACCACAGATTATTCATTCACCAGCCACTGGATATCTAGTTGTTTTCAGTTTGGGGTGCAGGAAAGAAAAAATTTATTTCTACCCTTCAAGATTCTTCCAGCTACTCTAAGAATTAAATTGACAGGAAACAGATTAATATGAGTAAAAAACCAAAAAAAAAAAAAAAACAGCTTAATTACATGCACATAGAAGCCAAATAATGCAATTTAATAAGAGAGCATGCAAGAGAGAGTGCACCTGCAAGGGGAATCTTCCCGCTGAGCAGGGAGCCAGATGTGGGGCTCAGTCCCAAGATGCTGGGATCATGACCTGAGCTGAAGGCAGATGCTTAACAACTGAGCCACCCAGGTACCCTGAAAAAAAAAATTTTAACACAGGCTCCAGACTGGGCTTAAGCTCACAATCCTGAGATCAAGACCTGAATTGAGGTCAAGAGTTGGGTGCTTAACCTACTTAGCCTTCCAGGGACCCTAAAGAAAAAAAGATCTTAATTAGATACTTTATTAGTAAGTATTTTCTCCCAATCTGTATCTTTTCTTTTCATTATCTTTTTTTTCTTCTTTTCATTATCTTAATGGTGTCTTTTGAAAAGCAAAACATTATACTTTTGATGAAGTCTAACTTATTATTTTTCCCTTTTATAGCTGATGCTAATATTCATTTGTTTTGCTTGATTGGTTATTTGTTAAATGTCCTTGCTCAGATTATTTTCTTCACCCTTGTAGAATTTCTGGAAAATAAAAATACAAGCCTGATTTCTAAAGTCATGTCCAGAACAAGTCACTTACCTAGACTTTATGTGACTTAGTGTTCCTATCTGTTAAAGGGAACAGCAGTCCTGTTTTCCTAGGGGAATTTTGTGTTCCTTTCTGGATAAAAGCCAAGAGATTTGCCTGAAGCAGGAAGGAAAAAAAATGGCTGGGCTTTGAGGGTTCTATGTTAGCAGCAGCTGGCTGAAGAAACAAAGGGAAGTGAGGATTTACAGTGGAAGAAATGGTGGGATCAAGCTTGGTCATTGGATCCTCACCTGCAGGAAGAGAAGGAGAAGCTGTAAGCAGAGAGAATTCAGAGAGGAACTGCTTTCCCTTGACATGGCTAGACTCCAGAACTTCACAGCGAGAAAAGGAAAGCCTGGGAAGCAGATATAAACAATTCTCAATATTCAACAAATTTAAGAGAAATTCCAAAAATTGAAAAAAAATTTTTTTAAATCCAGGTGTTTTAATTTTCTATGATTTCATTACCACTTCCTGGGGAGAGGTACTTTCCTGTGGAAGTATTGTCTGGCCTCAGGTCCCTTTAGAAGTTTCATAAAAAAGTAAAAAGGGAGATCTCATTCATCAAATCTGAGGATTCTTGGGTCCTTGTGTGTGCCAGTAACTTTGCATGCCTCCCTCGATTGGTGCACACATCTTCCTGCTGAGAAGTCCACGTGCAAGGAGGCTCTGTCCCAATACCGCAGAATATAATTGATCATGAGTGATCCCATAATGCAATCTGCCAAAAAAATTGAAGTGAGCCTCTTCAGAAAACCAAAGTTCATTTCTCTTCATTCCATTTTAGTGCACCAGGCTTCTTTCTCTTCCTGAAGACAAATAGCTTCAGAGAGAGACCTAGGGCTCTTGATGCTGTAACTAGGTGACACCACTCAGATGTCTTGCCACATTACATTCCTTGTCATGGTACTGGTTTGTCTTCAGAAGAAGATGTCTATCTGTGGCATTAAATTCAGGAAGTTTAGGTGCTAGGTGGCCCTCCCACCCCAGCCCATCTTAACTGGGCTGCTGATAGAGTAATTTCCCCACCCACCTTGCAAGTAATTGTGCATTTCTGTTCAAGTAGGATGAGATAGGATCTTATCAGACAGGACTTCACCAGCTGGAACCAGAAATAAATCTGTCCATCTGGCCTGGGCAACGTGCCCTCCTGGAAAATTACTGAATAGCGCCAAACTTCATAAAAATACATTCCTTAAAATGCCAGCAGAAGGCACAAACTTATGGAGAAATGAAGAAATTATGCAGCCTGTGTAATGCGCGATTCATCACCAGGCTTGGGCAGTGGAAATGAATGCCCACCCAGACTCTGTGCCAGGAACATTAATAATTAGTTCATGAGGACTGTCATGCAGGAACATCCTGGCTGCGATTCAGATTCTAGGCGTGAAAGTATGTGATGTAAACACCGTGAGACTATAAAGTCATGAGGTATTTTGTCCTGCGTGGGCTGGAAATCAGAAGCAGCCCTCTTGCTATGGAGAGAAGGCACAAAATGATGGCTCTGAGGATGTCTGTATGGGTTGGGGAAATTTGCCAAGTTAATTCTGGCTGCCTCGTCTTTTCTCTTACTGCACCCTTTACTGAACTTTGGGTTTTGTTATCTTCCTCCTCACAAAGAGGAAAGCTGTCAGGCTGATGGGCACCAGGGGCCTCCTTGTAGCTCTTCCACCACCACTTCCTGCTCGCCATGATCTTTATGCCTCCTTGCTGGCCTTCCTGCTTTCTCCCTCTCCAGAGCCACTTACCCTGTGAATGGGCTGAATTGTGCCCCCACCCCCAATATTTGTATGTTCTAGTCCTACTACCCAGCACCTCAGAATGTGACTGTATTTGGGGCTAAGGCCTTTAAAAAGGTCACAAATTAAAATGAGGTCACATGAATGGGCCTTAATCCAATGTGAGTGGTGTCCTTATAAGAAGAGATTATGGGGAGCCTGGGTGGCTCAGTCTGTTAAGGGTCCAACTCTTGATTTCAACTCTGGTCATGATCTCAGGGTCATGGGGTTGAGCCCTCTGTTGGACTCCATGCTGAGCATGGAGCCTACTTGACATTCTTTCCTTCTGTCCCTCCCGCTCCTACTTGCACACACACACTCTCACTCTAAAAAGAAAAAAAAAGGGGAAGTGATTATGACCCAGGCTGGTTTAGAGAGAAGACCATGGGAGGACACAGAAAAAAAGACAGGCAACCTTTTACAAGCCAAGGAGAAAGGCCTCAGCTGACATCTGAATCTCAAACTTCCAGCCTCCAGAAGTGCGAGAAAATGAATTCCTATTTTTTTTAAAGATTTTATTTATTTATTTGTTATATATATATAGAGAGAGCGAGCACAGGCAGACAGAGTGGTAGGCAGAGGCAGAGGGAGAAGCAGGCTCCCTGCCGAGCAAGGAGCCCGATGTGGGACTCGATCCCAGGATGCTGGGATCACGACCCGATCCGAAGGCAGCTGCTTAACCAACTGAGCCACCCAGGCGTCCCTGAATTCCTATTTTAAGCCCCCCAGTCCGTGGTACTTTGTTATGGCCGCCCCAGCAAATGAATACATCCTACTGCCCCAAAGAATCACTCCACCCTGTTCCCTAGGAACTGACAGTGTCCTGTTGCTCCCTAACAAATAAACTACAAAGGTCTGACCCTGGCAGTGAACTTGTTTTTGTGGTATGATACCTTACTATGTTCTGTGTGCTTGTGCATTCATGTCCCTTGTCTCAGTTTTTAACCCACACCCTGTCATCCCTTTACCTGTGCTGTTCTCATGCTGTCATTGTTCTTCCCTCAGTCTCTGGATCCCCTTCTCTAAAGAGCCTTCTTTGCTTGCCTAGCTAAGAAGACAGCTGCCTCCCATGCTCCTTTTTTTATGGCCTATGTCATTCCTACCTCATATCCTAACCATCTCTATATATGTTCTCCCATGAGGCTAGGAGCCATGCCCAATTCAATTTTGTGCTCCTCCCCATCTCCAGCACACTGTACACATTCTCTACCAGAATTTGTTGAATGAATAAAATAAATAATTTGTGATTGATAATGGCTGTATGACCTCCTATCCTGGAGCATTTTTGTTTAATTTTTATTATTTAATTTTTGTTGTTAGATCTTTTTTTGAATTAAAAATTTAATTTAAATTTTTTTGAGTTAAAAATTTAATTTAAAAAAAATGAAAGTAAATATTTGGCAAAATTCATATACACAAATGTTCGTTAAAAAATTAAAAAGAAAAATTTGGTAAAATTCATAACACAAAATTTGACATCTTACCTATTTTTAGATGTACAGTTTGGTAGGTTAAGCACATTCACACTGTTGTACACCCAATCTCCAGAACTCTTTTCATCTTGCAAAACTGAAACTCTAAACTCACTGAATAGCAACTCCCCATCCTCACCTCCCCCCAACCCCTAGCAATCACTCTTTTACTCTCTGTCTCTATGAACTTGACTGCTCTTGATACTTCATGTAAGTGGAATCATACAGCATCTGCCTTTTGGTGACCAGCTTATTTCAATCAGCATAATGTCACCAATGTTCATCTGTGTTGCCACATGTGTCCAAATTTCCTTTCTTTTTAAGGCTGAATAATGTTCCATTATATGTATATAGAGAATGTGGAACTGTTCAATGGGAAAAGCTGCCTACTCTTGCAAAGGAGAAAGGACTTCAGAATCCCATTCATCCATCAGTGATGTTCATCTGTCAATGGACACTTGAGTTGAGTCTACCTTTTCCCTATTATTAATAATGTTACCATGACTATGGATATACACCTAACCAGCCCTTTGAGACTCTGCTTTCAGTTATTTTGGATGCCAACCTAGATCAAATGGTAATTCTATTTTTAATTTTCTGAGCAACCATCAGAGCATTTTTACGTTAAGAGTTTTCTAAAAGGGGGCACAGGGTAAGAAGATTAACCAGGTCTTTGTGATCAAACAAATCTGGCTACAAATGTTGGCTAGACCACATACTGTCCTTTAGTATGTCTCTTATTTCACTGCCTTTTGGTATACTCCTCTCTAAAAGGGATATTTCTATCTGCCTTATAGAATCATTGTATAGAGTAGAGACAGTAATATATGGAGAGCACCACACATACAAGACCCTTAAACATGTTAGTTCGCCACTCCTTGATAACTGCCTGAATGGAAATGCTTCACCTAAAGACATAAGGCTCTGACAAGAGAATTTTAAACATCAGAGGCATCTGGTTGGGACAGCCACCATGGCAAGGAAGCACTGTCTGAGGAACCCATATGTTGTCCTGCACCACACAGGGTAGGCAACTAAGTATCTACGCCTCCCTAAATCAGAAGTACGCCAAGAAATATAGTGGCCAGTGGGATCCTTGGGAGTTCCAATAGCTGGACCTGCTATGAGAGCCCCAGGTCCCAGGTAAGGGCCTTGCTCTGCATGTCCAAAGGGATACCAGCTGGTATGGCCAACTTGGCTCAACAGACTCTTGGCTGCCATATCAGGAGGGGATCATACATGGGAAGATGGGCTCAGCTCAACAGATATTTAATGAGTGCCTGCTCCCTGGGGCTCTGCAGAGTGTGGGCGCTGACCTTCCTGTGTTTCACCCCACTGTGGGCACCAGCAGTCATGAAGATAGAGGGCTGGGAGACAGAGAAAAGGGAATTGCAAGTACTGTGAGCCTCATCATTCATGGAGTCCATATTTGCACATTCATCTATTTGCTAAAGTTTGTTTGTTACCTCAAAATTAATTCTTGTGGTGTTTACATGGTCATTCATAGACCATGTGAGTCACTTGACGCCCATGCTCCCAGGTGAGGTGAGCAAGCTGAAGCTCTCTTTATAGTTCGGGCTCTCACATTGCAAACAAGCATCCTTTCCATGGTCTACGTACTGTGCCACATTTCTCACCTTTTGTGCTTTTTGAAGGTGATTTTTCTGTTTAAAAGGGCACCCAGCACAGTGCTAACGTGCTGTGTAGTGTTTCTAAGATAAGCTTCGTTCCGGCATGCGTTATAGTGTGTCGGCTGTGAGTTCAGCGTTAATGACCTAATAATATGTATTTAATACAATGTCTTACCAAAAAATCACATAAAACAAGGCTATGAATTCATTGGTTGATGAAAATGTGACCAGAGCCTCACAGGAATGATACCTTGTATTTCACCTAGGAGCCCTGAGCGGTTCAGTAGTCTCTCATTCATGGTTCATGGTGACTTTCTAGAACAGCACTCCGGCAGATAACAAGCATTGACTATATTTTGGTGTAAACTACTGTTCAAGGTTGGAAATGGTGGATGAAACTGAAGGAAGTTGCTTAAATAACAGGACTGGGCCTTATCTTCCTGCTAGAGAGTCAATGGCAGTGTAACATGGTTAGATTTTTAAACCCTGATGTGAGATGAATAGATTTGAAGAAAGATGTAGGTGAAGGGAGGTTGGATTCAAACTACCCTCCAGGATTTTGTACTTGGATCAGCCAGCTGCCCACAATACATGGGTACACATACACTTCTAAAGTATTATCGTGTTATATATAATCAATGAATCTTGGAATACTACATCAAAAACCAATGATGTACGGTATGGTGACTAACATAACATAATAAAAAATAACAATTTAAAAAAAGTATGATCCTGGATGTGCTATGGACTGAAATGTGTCCCCCCCACTCCAAATTCACACATGAAAACCCTAACCTCCAGTGCAGTGGTATTAGGAGGGAGGGGGTCTTTAGGTGGCCGTGAGGGTTAGAAGAGATCACCAGGGTAGGGCCCTCATGATGCAATTAGTGCCTGTTTAAGGACAGACCCCAGGGAGGTTGCTCACTCTCTCTCTGCCATGTGAGGACACAGAGAGAAGGCAGCTGTCTGCAAGCCAGAGGAGAGTTCTCACCAGAAACCTCCCTTATGGCACCCTGCTATTAGACTCCTAGCCCCGCCCCCTGAACTGTAAGAACACAAATTTCTATTGTTTCAGTCACCCAGTCTATGGCATTTTGTTTTGACAGCCTGAGCAGACTAAGGCAGTATGCAAGCTCAAAAAATCCTAAAGATGCTTTCAAAGAAAAAGCAGGCAGGCACTTTTTTTTTTTTAATTTTAATTTTTTGTTTGGAATAAAAGTCAGCTTAGAGGTTAGTTGTATGGCTATCTTTCTACTGGAAAACTCACTCAGAGAGGAAAAGCCATTGGATAGTATCTAATTTGCATTTCTTCCTTTCTCTGATTAATTAAACACACACACGCACACACGCACACACACACACACACACTCATTCCCAGGCATTCATTCTCTACTTTGGAACACATAAGAAAGAGCAATGGATTGAGAGGCAGGAGATTTTAGCTCTCGCCCTAATTTTGCCCCCGACTCGATGGCATCTCGATGGCCTCAGTTGTTCAGTGCTTACATGAGGACAATAATGTTGTCTCAGCTCAACCCAGATCAGAAAGTCACTGCTGTTAAGATAAACAGACCATAGATGTAAAAAGAAAAAGTTAAAAAGGCTGTAAAGATGCAAAGTATGAACATGGCAGAAATAGAAATTGCCTCTGAATCGCTGGGAATCCAAGCCTGAAATAATTCTTGGAAGCAAGAAAGTCATTTGGGACTTCTTAAGTGTCACATTGCTCTTCATGGTTTAAGAACAGGAGAGTAGCTAAGAGATGTTACTAGGAAAATGCATTCCTACCACTTGACAATAGTCATTTGTGTGGAACTCGATTTTTATTCTCATCTGTATGACAGATATACCCATATGCAAACCAGGTCCTGCTTCAACTAAAATTCTGGGGGGAAAAGAAAAAGAAAAGAAAATTTGCACTGAAAACCAAAGTGGCTAATGGATTGGTTTATCCTGACTACAGAGGGCTGCGTAGTTGGTCTGTGCTGAGTATCATTCTCAGTGTTTGGGGAGAACCCAGCAGCTCAAGCTCCAATCTGTGCCTCTGAGAAGATAACAATGCAGTTGGGGATAAGAGATTGACACTAAGAGCTGCTAAATGGAGCAGAGAAGTAGTACAAGAGATGTCACCGGCAGATTTGTGGCAAGTGCTGACAGTGTGTCAAGATTTCAGAGAAGGAAGAGGTGAGAGAAAGCAGAGCTAATCATTGAATTTCTTACCAGAAAGAAGGGACTCGAGTTGGCCTTGGTGACTGCTGAGGATTTGGGTAGGAAAAGAGGACAAGGACGGTGTCTCAAGTGGAAGAAATATGGGTTAGAGAAGTCATGTGCATATCAATCAGTTGGGACCACCTAAGCAAAGTCTTTATGTGCATTGTGACTGATGGCACAGCTGGGCTCATACTGTGGTCACACACCTGCCAATCCCATAGCCCAGGCCACAATTCCCTCTCCTGCTTCCTTCTGGTCACGGGGCCTTTGAAGTGACTGAACACCAGAAATTATCACTTGAAACAGCGATGTCCACCATGAGTGGCGTGGAACCTCAATACCTTTTTGAAGTATATTAGTAGGTCTTGCCCTAAAAATAGACACATGTGGTCAGAAAAGCTTAGGACACACTACATACCAGAACCCCAGTGGAGATTTTCCATGCACATTAATAGATGTACCAGATTGATTTTGGTAACTTGGCCCCGTTCGTGCCCCTATTTTATAAGATTTAAAGATTCTTTGACAGCAGAACACAATACAGAGACACTTGTCTAGATGAAAGGCAAAACTCTGTTAGTCACAGCTCTGAAGGAGAGAAGGGTGCCACACAGGGCCGTGCAGGGGGACTGTACCGGGGGACAGGCTTAGAGCAAACTGGGCATGTAGGGACATCTAAAGTATGGCAAGCAGGGTGGGGTTAGCTAGGTGTCACGAGCTCTCTGGGACTGGCTAACCTGAATGATCTTGTGAGCTCCAGAGCGTAGGTCTGTCACTAATGGTCTGGCACCTGACCCCAGCAATTCTGGTGGGTGCATAAGGGCCAACAGTGATAACGGAAATGGCTGGGGTGTGGACTTAATCAGGGCAAGTGACGGGCCTCTAACCAGGGCCTCAAAAGTGAGTCAGGACAGCATTTCCAAAAACAACAACAATAAAATATGTCACTCCTTTCTGGGATCTCTGCAAAATTCTAGGAACTAGAAGCCTGATAACTACGTTACTAAGGTTTCCCTAAGGGGCAGGGCTCCCTGATTAAATGCTGCCAGGCAGAGGCGCTTATCTAAAATAAAAGGCAGAAGGGAGAGAAGATCTGTTGTTTCTCTATCAAGTGGCAGGAGCATATATGACATTGGTAGATATAAAGCTTCATGGTCCTTTCCAGATATTCCCCTGAACCTCAGCGTCAGGGCTGGAGATTCCAGTGGTATCTCTGTGCCTTCCCGACCCTTGTGATCCTTGGATCTAATGGTACTTTCACTGATCTTGCAGCTCTGGCCCTTTCAATGGGGCCATAAGTCCCCAGTGACCCATAGCCAATCCTTTCTGCCAGAATTCTAATGTGGTTGCTGCTTTCCTGACTGGGCCCCAAGAGTATAGCATAGGTAAACTTCTGAGAGGCCTTTCTGTAAAACAAAGCAAAATAATTTAAATGAGCATCTCCCAAACATTTCTGACCATAGAACCTACCCCTCAACACCCCCATCCCCCCGTAGGAAATACCTTCTCATCTCCTAGGAATCTGTGTTCCATGATACACTCTGGAAAATACCTAAGCATTTGTAGAAGGAGAGCTAAGAATCCATAAACATGAGCTTATCTCATCTGTGTGACCTTGGGTAAGTCACATCACTTCTCCCATCTTTAGTTTCTTCACTGGATCAAAGAAAGAGCTGGATGAAGTTCACTGGCATTTTTTGCAACTTTAACATTTTTCGATTCTGTGAAAACTGGTGTCCTAAAAACTACCACTGTTCAGGTAGTAAAATCAAAAACAAAACAAAAAACCCTGTTTTTTACTTTGCCATCTCTTCCTTTTTGGCTAAATTTGCATGGATATTTTGAGATACGAGCTAGGAAAATTCCCAGAGAACTGGCAGCAAGTAAAGAAATGCCGGGTAGCTCTTACGTGTTACGTTGCTTCTGGAATATTAGCTCTGACCCTAGAAATATGGCCCCTTCAGAACATGTTCACTTTTGCATTGCCAGAGGAAAAAAGAGATGCAAGGAGGAAAGATCCAGCACTCAAAGTGAGCCATTTTAATAGGTAACAAGCTCCTTGTCACTGGGGACATTTGAGTGGAGACTAGAGATGAGCTTGGCAGGGATAACAAGGGATAAGTTTTGTCTCTTCAGAGTGTGGTGGCTGAAAGGGAAGGCACAGATCATCTACACAGATTCCCACATTTTATAGAAATGAAGGACGAGAGATGTCATGTGGATTTCCCAAGGTCACACAGCTAGTCAATAGCAGAACTGGGAGAAAGGCCTAGGGCATTTCCTTGCTCTCCACTATGTTATTCTGCATACCTGGAATTCATTTTCCTTTCTAGAAGTGTAATTCTCTCCCTGAACATTTATTCTAGAACCCTTTAAGGAAGCAAAGTTATTAAGCTTGACCTGGGCAGCACTCCAAGTTGCCAGGTACTGGGGGAGGCTGACGGGGTTGGAAAGTCAGAAGTCAACCTTTTGCCCTCAGACTTCTCTTCGGCATCCTTGGGGTCAAGAGCCCATGCTTCAGCCCCGCTGTGCCTTCTGATGTCAGCCCAGCCATCGGGCTTCTGAACACCCTGCATGGCACCCTCTATCCCCAGAAAGACAGCCCCTCCTGCCTCCTGCTGCAAAGTCAGTCTCCACAGGCAGCGTGGAGAAACCAACCTGCATATAAGCCTCTCCTGCACGGTTTGTTCTCAAACCACTCCTCCTGGAGAGGCCACAACATGGAGCCTGGGGGCGGCGCCATTTGTCATGTTGGCGGCTGGGAGCCAGGACCAGGGCTTCCTTTGCTAACTCTTGACAGAATCCATGCTGGCATTCTCTGCGCAGCTGGTAGTGGGTGTGTGTGGAGGGTAATGGCCTTTTCTTTTATTATCCAACTGCTTTTATTATCCAAATGCTCTTGAGAGGAGAACCAAACACTGCTCTCGGGAAGTAGGAAGTAGAGAACTGTGACTGTGACTTTGCAAGAGGAGCCAGTGCCTGAAGCGGACCCCATTTCAGCCAGAGCCTTTTTTTTTTTCCCCAAAGAAAACCCAAGAGTGGTCGAGGAGAAAGGAATAAAGTGCTAGAAACCTTTGAGGTTTTCTCTTTTCCAGAGAATGATAGAAACAAAGACAAAGTAGCCTCTAGTAAAAAAAAAAAAAAAAAAAAAAGGCTGAGTTTTAAGTAAGCTGTTTGTTCCTTTTGTGTGGGATTCGGTGAGACCTTGTGAAAACTTCTAACAGGGAAGAAGCCAGGGACAGTAAGGAAAAGACAGTCCTGACTTTCTGACATGCTGTGCTTCGGGATTCTCTGAGAAGTCAAGAGGGCAGATTAGATTAGGAGAGTTTGGGCCTTACACCTTTTTTTGTTGCTGCTCAGGGTTAACTCTAAAGCGCCACCTTTAACCCTGCTCTGATCTCTTGGGCCCACGTTGTAGTGATTCGAGTCTCTGTTGATGATTTCCCTTTGATTCCACATCTGTGGTCACTCCCCAGTTCAGCTCACTGCCGTCACTTGCCTTTTACTCTTCTCACTGGTTTCTCACTGACAATGCTGCATTCTCCACACGCTGCAGTTGGCTCCTGGACATGACCCTATCAAGCACAGATTTAATTCTGTGAGTCCCCTGTTCAAAACCCTCTGCTTTCTCAAACCTGGGTTGGTTTTTTTTTTTCATGACCTAGCCAATTCTCCGTCCTTTTGCCCTAACCTGGGAGCAGTCCCCATCTCCAATCTTGTTCTTGTTCTTTATCTGAAATCTATGAACCTTCAGAGGAAAGATGTGACTTAATCTATACTCTTCATACTTGAGGATTATCAGCCACATGACCAGGGCTTGAGCAGTGTGTCTCCACACCTTGTGCCCACCCTCTTTATGGATCAAAGGGAGTGTCCCTGATTTTTCCTCTGAGTAGGACAAGTGGCTGGAAAGAGGTTTATTCATTTGCCAGGTGTTAAGATAGCAGGCCCTCTGCTAAGTTTCCAGGATACATCAGGAAAGCAGACAAGCAAGATTTTTGCTTGAGGAGGAGCTTAACTTTCAGCAGGAGATGCAGATATGAACGACTAACTAACTAAAAATAATAATTATAGGTAAAAACTACCCAAGTGGTATGCTGTCACCACAGTCGGGAGGGATGTTACAGTTATCTAGTAAGGGCTGTGGGGCAAGACATTATCTAAGTTGAAGCATAAAGCATGAGAAAGAGGTTCTTGTGGGGGACTGTCTTTTGGAGAAGGAAGGGACCTGGAGGGGTAGAAAATGGTGGCCTGCAGATTTTAAACAGTAGGAAAGGGCATTGTACCAGCTGGTCCCTCCTGCCTTCTGGGAGAGAGACAACAGAGTAAAGCCCACAAGATAATTTGCCATCCCTCCTTCTTCTGTTAAGCACTGTATTTGAAGTCCTAGCCAATGCATTAAGGCAAGAAAAAGAAATAAAAGGTGTAAATATTGGAAAAGAAGTAAAGCTATCTTTATTTGCAGATAACATATTATATACATACAAAATCTAAAGGACTGGATTAACTCCTAGTCAATTTATCAAGGTCACAGGATACAAGTTTAATATAAAAAAAATCAAATTTTTTTCTATACCAGAAAGAAACGACTGGAGAAAATGATAGTAAAAATAACAATATTGTTTATATTAGCATCACAAAACATTAAATCTATTGCATTAAATCTAATGAAAAGATGTACAAGACCTCCATGCAGAAAACCATAAGTATTGGTGAGAGAAATTAAAGAAGTCCTAAATAAGGAAAGTGAAATACTATGTTTATGAAATGGAAAACTCAAAATTGTTAAACATGATAAATCTCCTTAAATTGATCCAAACAAATTTTTTTACAGGAATTGAAAACATTAAAAAATGTTATGAAAATGAAAAAAAATGTATGAAAATGAAAAATCTTACAATTTTGGAAAAGAGAACCAGATTGGAGAACTTACACTACTTGATTTCAAGACTTATTATAAAGCTACAGCAATCAAGCCACTGAGGTATGTCAGTGTACCAACTGACACATAGAAACATGGAACAGAATGGACAGCCTAGAAATTGGATGGCACATTATGGTGAAATGATTCTAAACAAAGGACTCAATGAGATTCAATAAAGAAAGGAAATGCTTTTCAACAAATGGTGATGGAACAACTGGATATCTGGATATCTTATAAACTATAATATCTGGATATTATAATTTAGAAGAAATATATATCTGATTAGTCATTTGTCCAAAATATATTTCTCATACATTTGGTCTTTATCCATGGTTCCTGGCTTACAGCTCCCAAAACTTTTGGAATTTCCTGAGTGATAAGAGCAATGGGAACATCTTTTGTTATAGTACTTGGTCTCTTGAGTTCCTAAAAATCATTTTAGAGCCATAAAGGTGAACTGGATGTCTTGTTTTTCATAATAAACCTCTTTCCACAATAACCAGTTTTATGTTAAGAATGACTTTTGGAAATCATCTAAGGATGGAAGTTAGTTGCCAGGGGAACCAACCATGAATAGAAGGTTGGAATATTCAGTACCCCTCTTTTTGGGGAGAAGGGATTGAACCGATCACCAACGACCAATTATTTAATTATTCATACTCATGCATTAACAAAACTTCCATGAAAACTCAAAAGGAGGTGGTTTGGAACACTTAAGGGTTGGTGAACACTGTTGGTTTGGGGACAGTGTCACATGCCAAGACATCATGGAGGCTCCAGGCCCTTATGCTGTACCTCACCTTATGCATCTCTGCCATCTGCTCCTGAGTTTATATCCTTTTAGTTTAGTTTATATTCTTCGAAGTTGCCTATTGTGTTCCAGTTATCTACATGTCAATCATTGCATCACTTATTCATTGTCTTGATTGCTGTAGCTTTATAAATAGTCTTGAAATAGTGTTTATACCCTTTCATAATAAGCCAATGATCTAGTAAGTCAAATGTTTCTCTGAGTTCTATGAGCTGCTGGAGCGAATTAAGTGAACCTAAGGAGGGGGCTGCTGGAACCTCCAGTCTATACCTGGCCAATCAGAAACACAGGTGATGACATGGAATTGCAATTGACATCTGAAGTGAAGGGCAGTCTTGGGGGCCTGAGCCCTTAACCTGTAGAATCTGATGCTGTCTCTGGGTAGAAAGTGTCAGCATTGAGTTGAATGAAAGGATACCCGGCTGGTGTCAAAGACTTGCTTGTTGGCTAGTGCAAGAAATTCCTCCCACCATATGTATATTGTAATTGAGTTCAGAACCTTTTAGTACTCATAGAAAAATACTTTGATCCTTACTTCACACCATATCCCAAAATTACTTTGAGATTAATCATAGACTGAAGCATGAAAACTAAAATTATAAAGCTTCCAGAAGGAAAAATAGGGAGAATATTTTCCTAACATGGGGTAGCCAATTTTTTGTTGCTGTTTTTAAAGACACTAAGTAGAAAAGAAAAAAAATGGGGGGGGAGGTTAATTGAGCTTTGTCAAAATACAAATCTCTCAACAAAGACATCATTAAGAGAGAGAACAGGCAAACCATACACTGTGGGGAAAGGACAAAGGATGTATTAGAGAACACTTACACATCGATCATAAAAAGACAACAATCTGACAAAAACGGACACAGACTTACACAGACACTTGACAAAAAAAAAGATATAAGAAAGGCCATTAAGCATGGAAATCAAAAACCTTACTGAAATGCCACTTACCCACTGTAATGGCTAAAATTTTTAAAAAGGCTATTAATACCTAGTCTTGGCAGGGATATGGAACAACTGGGACTCTTGGTCAATTCTACAGTGAGATCGTAAAATGCTGTGAAAAGTAGTTGAGGATTCCTTACAAGCTAAACATACAGGTAACATATGAAATGGAAGTTACATTCCTAAGTATATAACAAGAGAAATAAAATACATGTACACACACACTACAAAAACATTCACAGCCACTGTATTTGTAATAGCCCCAAATTGGAACAATCCTATTGTTCATCCACAGGTGATTGTGTGAACAAATTAAAGTGTATCTATACTTGGCAAACCACACAGTGATAAAAATAAATGTACTACTGATACAAACAACACAGATGAATCTCCAAAATATGTTGAATGAAAGCAATCATTCTTAAGGTTAATGTAGTGTATAATTTCAATGACGTGAAAGTCACAGACAGACAAAACTAATTTATAATGATACAGATCAGAATAATGGTTGACTCCGTGGGTCACTGACAAATGTCATGAGGAAACTTCCAGAAGTGACGCAGTGTGCTGTATTCTGATTTGGGTAATCGTTCCAGAAGTGTTTATACTTTTCAAAGCTTAGCAAACTATACACCTACAATCTGTGTATTTCAGTGGACATAAACTGCACCTCAGTTAAACAAAAACTCTGCTTCCCTCTTCCCACTCCCCGAGAGTAATGTTCAGGAAGCATGGTTGGTAGAATGGGGAAAAGTCTGGGATAGGAAACTTACGCCTTTGTGTTGTTTTTATGAGAACTTTGTGTGTTCAAATTATCTGGGCTGCTTCACTTGGTGGTTGTAAAGATTAATAACATAACTACTACCAATAAAAAAATAACACCATGTATGTGAAATGCATCTTTCTCTACAATAAAAGAAGTGTTTTTCCTTTTTTTTTTTTTTTTGAGCAGCACAGAATCGGATGTGAACCCACAGATAGGGGTGAGATGCTTCAGTTGATGCAGGAGCCGGAAAATGAGAGGGGTAGGGACTTCCCTCTTTCCTTCTCTCCCAGACATTGGACCCTGAGGCACCTCTGCTCAGCAGGAAATAGTTCGAAAGCCATGAAAGGGATTCTTTTGTGCCCCATTCAATGCATTGTCCTCTGCTAGAAAATCTTGGTAAATACTGTTATAGAACCTCGCAGCCTTGCTGGAAACATAATTTCTCAGCTTGCAAGGAGCTCAAATAATAAGAGCTTGGCTGGCACCTGTCCTCACCTACTCACTGAGCACAGCCCCTGTTTACTACGAGGGATCCAAACCATGATGTTTGGATTTGTGTCCTCCACTGGAACCCATTCCTGGCCCTTGCATACCGGGGTCCAATACACAAAGGGATGAATAAGCACTCGTGAGTCTTGGGCAATCTTCTTTTTCATCATTAGCTTTGTTTTTTTCTTTCTCCTAGCTCTTTTCCTGTTCTTGTTTCGTTCTTTTCTTCCTGATCTCCACCAGCTTGTCTGGTGTTTGGCCCCTGCTCTCTCAGGACCTCAGAAAAAAAAGGGATGTATTCATGACTGTAAATCCCCCATTGCTCTGCGATGCTCCACTCAATACCTGGTAATGGGCAGGTGGTTAAAGGGGAAAGGGCACAGGTAAGCACAGACAGGAATGAATACATTACGGAAAATGCCGACTGATTTGAAAGAAGCGCCGTTGCCTCAAATTATATGAAGATTACTTTAGAACACTGCGGTTGCTCCCTCTCAAAAAGAGTTTTAAGCATTAATTAATGAGTGATTAGTTCAGCCTCATGAGTTATCGCTCTAATAAAATGGGTGTTGAAGCACGAATCACAGCCAGTTTCCGTGCATTATTGCTATTCTAACAGACCTCTCTAATTCAACAATTAGGAAGCATGAAATGTGGTTTAATAGACATAATTTGATGATATAAAATTGTTCATGTGGTGTGAGCCATTCATCTTCATTAATACAGTTCAGGTCACATGGAAAATGACTCTTCCGAGTAGGATCTACAGCAATTTTTGTTCTTCCTCCCTGTCCTCTCTACAATCTGTTCTGGGAAACCAAGAGGGAGATTTTTTCCAAAACAATCTCTCTTATCAACTCTGTGATCTCAGGCAAGCCACACCATCTTGTCAGGTGGGATGATGTGGTCTACATGTATGTTCTAATTGTACAATAAAATCAGGCTCTGGGGGCAGATATCCAGTCTTCTGTCTCTCATGTGTACCCCCGTAAGGATTAGATATTATGATTAGCAGTATTTTGACTACATAAAATTGAATTTTAATCAATTAATTGAATTAAAAATAAAATGAGAAGATCTTCATGTGGAATTCAGTGGATTCACATAAAATGTAGGCAATTTATTAAGTCACATTTGTTTCTCTATAGTGGTTTTTATTTCGTTTATTCTAAGGGCATTAAGAATGTTATGGCTTCCTCCATAGACCCTCTAGTTTGCTTCTCGGCACCATCGCCAACCAGCCCTGATCCTCTCTGGCTTCACTCAGCCACATTTGAGCTTTCACCATCATCTTTGTCAAATATCAAGTCTCTGGTCAAATTTCTCTGTATGTGGGCCTCTCCTTTAATCTCTGGTTTTATCATTCATGATCTTTTTGAAGTTGCTTCTCAGAGAAATTGGATAATTCAATAGAAGGGCTTATATTTTCTTATTTTAGCATACATTAATTTAGTGATAATTGTCTTGCTTATTCTTCAAAGGTTTAATGTTATTTATTCTTTTTAGTGCTTATTGGCCAATTCAGCAAAAAACATACACTATTCTGAATATGAACATGAAAAGGAACAAAATGGCAATGACTGACATTGAAATTGATTAGGAAGGGAATGTTCTGGGTTCCTCTCCTTGCTCTGCTGATAAGTTAACTCTTCATGTAACCACGGACAAGATTCTAAGCCTCTCAAAACCCCACTTTATTTATTTATAAAGATAATTATACCTCCTAAGGTTGCTGTTAAAATCAATTGAGATAATTGATGTGGGAAGGTTTTCAAAAAGAAGAGGTCTGTACAAAGACAAAATTAACAATGTAGTTGTACATGACAAAGCCTAACATGGTGGCCTTTCTTCTACAGGGCTGGCTTGGATAAAACTTACCTGTAATGTCCTTTAGTGCCTCAGTCCTCAATGTCCCAAACCAGACTCAGCGTCTTCCTGCAGAAGCTGTGATTTTACTATGTTCCATAACTTGGCTAATCATGTCACCATCTTGGTCACTCAGACCTAAAACATTGACATTGAAGTCATCTTTGACTTTGGTGGCCATACCCCATTTTGGATAGCATCATTCTGATTAATGCCTGCTGACCCCATAGGTTAGTTTTTGAACACTGCAAACCAGGTATCCCAAAACAATAGGCATTTATTTTCTTAAAGTTCTGGAAGTTAGAAGTCCAGAATCTGGTATCAGTGAGGTTGGTTCCTTGTGGAAGTTGTAAGGGAAAATAGATCCCATGTCTCGCTCCTAGCTTCCGGTGGTTGCCAACAATCCTTGACGCTTCTGTACATACCACTCCAATCTCTGCTTCCATGTTCACATGGGACTTTTCTCCTTGTGTCTCTCTGTCTCCACCCCATTCTTAGAAGGACACCAGTCATCGGGGTGAAGGCCCATTCTAATCCAGTTTGACCCCATCTTAACTTGATTACAACCCTACTTCCAAATAAGGTCATATTTACAGGCATTGGGAATTAAGACTTGAACATATCTTTTGGGGAGATATAATTCTGAAACATTATCAAAAGATCCCTTTTACTCTTCAGAGTGCCTAGTTTGAATAGCCACTAAACACTCTGACTCTCCACCCTCTCCCCATCATCTTATCTCCCCATCATCTTATCATCTTATCTCCACTCTCTCCCCATCATCTTATCCCAGCAGAACCAGAAAAGAATAGTTTCTTGGCTTTGATCTTTCTAAATCTATACCCACAATAGGCACCTTCATTACTGACATCTCTTGCTGTTTTATCTTAATCTTTGACCTGTGAGACCCCTCTTGACCCTGCATGCTATTTTCCTAGCTCTCCTGGTTCAGCTTTCAGGACACGCATTCATAGCAACTCATTCCCAGATTGAACTACTAGTTCTCTGCATACAGATCGACCTCTTAAATGCTACATTTGTCTAGGGTGAAAATCATCCATGCTTTGAGTAATATATAATTGGGAATTCGTGTATTCTCATCACTTTCTCCTCTTATGGAAATGATGGCTGGGACTCTAAAATATTTTGCTGCTTTTTTTTCAAGATTAAGTTAAGTGTATATCATGTTTGTTGGTACTCATTCTTAGGTCCTTAGGGCTTCTTTTTCAATCATTGAATCAAGAGTAGGATGAGGAAAAGAATTGGAAGAAGAGGGACAATCAGCTGAGACCCAGACATTTCAGCTGAGACCCATACATTTGCAAATTGTTTTGTAAATACAGCATCATGTGCTTCTTTGGGAGAATATTAGAATTTTGAGTAAAGGACACTCACGGTGCTCTTGACTCTACTCTTAATATTGTAATCACTCGGTGTAGCTGGCTTTGCATTCGTACAAATCTGTGAGATCGTGTGGGAGATTATTTCAGAACCTGAGTGGGTTTTGAGCCAGAGACTGTGGGAGGTGCACATGACGTCTGTCTGCTTTTTTCTCCTCGTGACTAAAACTGTAGTATTTCTGACAGACTTAAATTCCCGGGGATGGAAGAAAATTTGAGTAGTTTCTAAACAGCCAAGTCTGCTCTGAATTCTGCTACACAAATGCGTAACAGATTACCATCAGGCAGGATTGTGAAGGTTGACTGTTTCAAAAATCTCTGAGAGAGAGGTGGTTGGTGTCTTTTTTTCCTGTTTAGCACTCAAAATGAATGCTTGGTGGGGACAGGCAACCAGCAGAAAACCTACTCTGTTTTAGTGTATTAAAAATGGAAGTCAAAAGAAGAGAAACATCTTGTAGGACTAGGTTTAGGGTAGACTTAAAAATTCTGACATGGTTAGTGGTTAATCTTGGGCATTTGGAGCTAAGTAATTTAAATCATTTAAGCTTCAAAGGACAGGAAGGAAACTCTGACTGCAGTCTCTTCTGGGGTGATTTTCTTTTTGGCCAAATATCTTGGAGCAAAGAGATTTTCTTAAATAATAATAATTAAAAAAGGAGTGAGAAAGAAAGAACTCTGGCATCGTTAGAAAAAAATGCTAATGAGTTATGTTGAGGAATGATACTTCTCCAACAAAGAAAGTAAACAGATTAGGGAAAGTCAGAGCTACATCTGCAGCCAGAGAGTGGTTAAACCATCTTCTGATGGTTCTTCTGGTTCTCCTTTTTCTAGTACGTTGCAACAATTGTAGAAAAATTTTTATCGCAGTGAGTCCTAGTGTGATCAGAAGCAGGTGAAGTTTGGTACAGGAAATTGAACAAATTACAACATTGGTCTCGACTGTATTTTAATTTATTTGTGTGTTTATACATGGCAATTAGACACTGAAAACATGATGCTGATTATGCTAATTAATAATTACATACTTAAAGGAAGTACATAGTTGGCAGGATGACAGGCCCTCTTCCTTCTTGCTTTCTCTCTTCTTGTGTGCCCAAGAAGTGCAGTTGACCCTTGAACAGCACAGGTTTGAATTGCATGGGCCCACTTCTACGTGGATTGTTTTTTTTAAGGACAGCAAAGTACTGTAAATTATTTCCTTTTTCTTATGACTTTCTTTTCTCCAGCTTACTTTCATAAGAATACAGTGTATGATAAGTGTAACATGAAAAATATGTATCAGCCGGCTGTTTATGGAAGGCTTCCAGTCAACAGTAGCCTTAAAAAATTGGGGGAGTCAAAAGTTATACACAGATTTTCGACTGTACCAGAGTAGGTGTCTCTAAACCCCAAGTGGCTCAAGGGAGACCTGGTCCAGTCCTGTTGAGATTAGGCCATGCAGTAGGAGTCAGCTCCGCATTTACCTATGTGGGAGGACCACCCACACAGTCTACCAGGAAGCAGTGTCTTTGAGGCTGGTATTGTAAACCTGGATCTCAACGTGTCTGATTGCATATCTCGGGCTGCCAGATTCCATCACTGGACTCCTAAGATCGATGCATAGAACAAAGAGATACCCTATTTTCCCCCTTTAGAAAAAGAACGTTCTACTTCTCAGATATTTATAAACAAGGGGCACAAAAAGAGAGAGAGAGAGAGAAGGAGTCAAGAAAAAAGCAGTGTCAGTGGCAAACACTTTCCTGGAAAACAGATTTTTTTACAAAAATTTGTATTTTCCATTATTTTTGTCTTTTGTCACTGGAGGGAGGATTTGAGAAAATGTCCTTGCCTTCTGGAGAGCTGTGAAAGAAGCAGAAGCTCTGATTAAAAAGTGCAGCTTCCCATATGGAGGATAGTGTGTGTTCAGCCCAGCCCAGCTCAGGATCCTCTCAATTGGCTGGTGATGATATTCCAGGGAAAACGACAGCCGAGGAGCCCAGATAGTTGGAGCAGAAATAATTCCCTTCTCCTTCTCTTTTCTTTCTTCTTCTTCTTCTTCTTTTTTTTTTTTTTTAAGATTTTACTTATTTGACAGAGAGAGACACAGCAAGAGAGGGAGCACAAACAGGGGGAGTGGGAGAGGGAGAAGCAGGCTCCCAGGGGAGCCTGATATGGGGCTTGATCCCAGGACTCTGGGATCATGATCTGAGCAGAAGGCAGATGCTTAACAACTGAGCCACCCAGGCATCCCACCTCCTTCTCTTTCTATAATTTTCATCCCCTCACCCACATGCGATGGACTGTGAGCAAAGGACACTCAGATAGATGCAGGGGTGACCTAAGTCTCAGAGAAGGGGCAGAGTGGTTAGAAGGCAGGGATGATGTTGATCTTTAGACAGGTAGGAAAATAAACAATTCTAGATTCATTTGTGGATATAGATAAAACAGTAATCATGTTAGCTTATTGATAAGACACTGATAAAGAGTCCTTATTTGACCAAACCTGAGTCAGCCTCCCTTGAACCCTTCCTTGCCACAAAGCCCATCAGGTGTTAACAAGAATCCTGCTAAGTCATTTATGGAGAGTTCCCCACCTAGATGTCTGATCAAACTCCTCATCCCCACCATCCTCTGCCCCAGGCAACATCTGATCACCCCAGCCTGCCTTCAGCAAGAATCTTATTAGGTCAGAACCCCAGAATCCCCCCAGACCTGATATCTTCTCTGTGTAATTTTCTACCATCTCTCTCCCTCCAACTTGCTTCTCGATTGTAGATCCCCACTTGTTCTGGTTGTATTTGGAATCAAGCCTGGTTCTATCCTGGGCTTCCTCTTCCCCCATTGCAGTAGTTTATTGAATAAAATCTATCTTTCTCCTTTAACTTCTGTCTGGCTCTGGTTCTTCTTTGACAACACAAAGACTCCCCAGGTAGGATTTTCATCTGGTTAGACACTAACAGACATTCTGAACACACCTGTGTTTGCTCTGTGACAGGAAGAAAGAATACTTCTCAAATTCCCGCTCTTCCATATTGGTCAGAATCAGGGAGTCACTGGTGCTATGGCCAGCCCTGCAGCCCACTTCCCACAGCTCTGAACAGTGAGACCCCGGGTCTGCTCCAACTCTAAAGAGAACATGGTGTGTTTGGTAATTGGAGCCAGAAGACTAACTAGAGGCTTGTGTGTGAGGATGGGTTTTTAATTCTCTGGAAGCAATTAGGCACTCCAGATCATTCCAAGTGGACTGAAATAGTGTTGACCATTTCCATTCCATTTTCACTGCTGTTCCCACACCAAACTGGATCTTCAGCAAGGATAATCAAAACAAAGAGCTAACAAGCTGGGCCAACCAGCTTCACTTCCTGTTGACCTATGACATAGCTGCCCCCAAATTGACAATTATGTCGAGAAAACAATGGCTCACAATGTAATAACTCAAAGTAGCCTTTAACACTGCACTTGTTCTAGACTTGAAAATTTAAGTTTAATATTTTCTATTTCTTCTGTTCGTTTTAAAAGTAATTGTGTAGGGACGCCTGGGTGGCTCAGTTGGTTAAGCGGCTGCCTTCGGCTCAGGTCATGATCCCAGCGTCCTGGGATTGAGTCCCACATCGGGCTCCTTGTTCGGCAGGGAGCCTGCTTCTCCCTCTGCCTCTGCCTGCCTCTCTGTCTGCCTGTGCTTGCTCTCTCTCTCTCTCTCTAACTAATAAATAAATAAAATCTTAAAAAAAAAAAGTAATTGTGTAACATTGGCTACTATTCCCTTTAATTTGAAATCACTTCCTGCCTGCTTCTTTCTGTGTCTTAAAATGTTTCCCTTCTTTTATGTAGTGGCGTTTACACTTAAATGACTTCTTCGGTCTTACATTCAGTTTGGGTAGAAATGAAAAAAAGTTGACTGCCATATTAAATTTATAAAATACAAACATTCTGGACCAAGAAACTCAAACATTTTAGAATTTCTAGAGAAGAAACTCACTTCATTCATTTATTCATCAAACATTTATTGAGTACGTGCTTACATGTGAATGTTCTAAGGCAGGAGAAATACAACGTAAGCCATCCATGTAATTTAAATTTTCTAGTAGTCATATTTTTAAAAAGTAAAAAAAAATAGGTGCTTAATCTTAATAAGATATTTTACTTAATATGTTGCATTCAAAATTTTATTTTGACATATAATCAACATACAAAGTTACTACTGGGATATTTTATATTATTTTTTTTCATACTGAGTTATGGAGATCTAGTTGCTACTTGGCACTTGCAACACAGCTGAATTTGGACCAGCCACAATTCAAGTATACAAATAGCCCCAGGTGGCTCATAACTACCATACTGGACTAAGCAATTTAAGCAGTTACAAAGTTAAAAAAATAGAGGGTCTCTAGTTTCACAGAGTGGAGGTAAATAATCAGGAGACAAAGTTATATGTTATTATCATTCAAGGCCATAAGAAAGAATAAGTGTATAACAGTGGGGACTAAGCCTTGCCCTGTGAAGGTATTTGTATCCATGGGGCTTTTGGAGGGGACCGTGGAGGTGGGGAGCCTCTGGGGTAGACCCTCAAAGATGAGTAATGGCCATGGGAAAGCCGGAAGGGGATTCCACGTAGGAAGATCAGCTAGAGTGCTTTAAGTGTGGGGTGTGTTGGTACTGGGACACAGCTCCAGAGTCCCAGCCTCTTTCTTGACCACTACCTTGCATCAGCGCAATGTTCAGGAAGCTTCATCAGGGTTGATGTCACTGAAAGATGTGGTTTTTCCCCTTCCAGCTCTGTGGTGTCTTGGCCTGAATCTCCACCTTGGACATAGGGCAGGTGACTCCTCTCCTCATCCTGAGTTCCTTCATTGGTCACTCAGCCTACAGAGAGCAGATGATTTTTGTACCTGGGCTTATGGACTACATAGAGTTCTCTTTGACCCCTTCTGGTCTACCTTCTACTAGTTCCCAATTCTTTAGATTAGGTTTTCCTCGTTTCAATAACCAGGGTAGCTTTTGTCTCCTCTTTGGACATTAACCAGTATATTCTCATTCTCTCACTCTCTCTCTCTTAAGTTATTTTTGTTCTCCTTGTTGTTTTATTTGATTTAAGAAAGGGGATCCTGGCAAACATTCCTGTCTTCCACATTGAAGCAGATTTTTCCTGGCATCAGTAAGTGAGTGCAGCAAACTATGCCATGTTCCACTCATATCCCTTGGGTCCTGGCCTTTCAGCATACTTACCTCCTGCTACTTCCTGACATCTAAATCTCTTTACCACAGGCTTTCTCTGAAGCTACAGAAAGTTGCTCTGCCCAAGCACATGGCGTTCAGAAGTGCCAAGAAATTAATCCATCCAAGAGTGGGAGTCAGCAGGCGACTGACAAGATTCAGGGTACAACACCTCAGATCACTCATCCTGCAGCCAGGGCAACTCAGGTGTGCATCCTAGAGGGTCACCCAGTTCTCTATGGGATGAAGCCCCAGTTGCCCACAGTGGTAGTGACTAATCGCTACCTTACTCTTTCTTGACAATGTTCCTTCCTTGTCTCACTTCCAGGGTTTCCTGGGATCACCTCCTTAGTAAAATACTTTCCTGGGAATCCTTGCCTCAGAGTCAGCTTCTGGAGAAACCCGATTTAAAACAGTATGATTAGGGTGCCTGGGTGGCTCAGTGGGTTAAAGCCTCTGCCTTCGGCTCAGGTCATGATCTCAGGGTCCTGGGATCGAGCCCCGCATCGGGCTCTCTGCACAGCAGGGAGGCCTGCTTCCTCCTCTCTCTCTGCCTGCCTTTCTGCCTACTTGTGATCTCTGTCTGTCAAATAAATAAATAATATATTTTTAAAAAATAAAATAAAACAGTATGATTACTCCAAGTTCATGGGGGCTGGATATTTTAGGTTGCAGGGTGATTCACCACAATATAAAACTTATGGGTCATTAGTCATAAATACCAAAGCATCTAGTGCAATCTGAAGCAAATGAATTGGTCTTTTTAAAATCCTTAAAATGCTTGGAAGCTTTGAAAACATTTTGCTCAAACATCTGTTTGGTTTATTTGCTTCAGTCCAATCATCAGTCAGTTCGGCCAGAAACATAGTCGCTTGTACTGACTGAATACCAAGGGGACTGCTGAAACTTTCCACACTTCAGTTTACTCAACTTGCTGTTGCTGGGACCCATCTGCCCTCTCCACCACCTCTGTAAGAAACAGAAAGAAGCAGGGCACCACTCTCCCTTGGCTGCTGGGAGGATAATTCCTAAATATTGTTGTGAGGTACACGGCACATAGGGGAGTGTTATGCAAATGCTAACTAACAAATGTGGAATATTCCATTTAAAAGCAGGAAACAGACTGGAATATATTAGGGCTTCCAACTGGCATTCTTTTTCTCCTGTGCACCTTTCTCCAAGAAAGAAAAGATCTTTCATGGGACGCCTGGGTGGCTCAGTTGGTTAAGCCACTGCCTTCGGCTCAGGTCATGATCCCAGCGTCCTGGGATGGAGTCCCACATCGGGCTCCTTGCTCAGCAGGGAGCCTGCTTTTCCTTCTGCCTCTGCCTGCCACTCTGTCTGCCTGTGCTCACCCTCTCTGTCAAATAAATAAATAAATAAATAAATAAATAAAAAGATCTTTCATGCAATAGGTGGCCACTCCACTTTGTTCTGATTATGAGTATTTTCTGGTCTTGGTCATGCCATGTTTTGCTTATGAATTCTGGTAACACTGAACTGACCTAAGTGTCAAATGACTAAGTGTATGGTAGATTGCAACGATGACCCAATTCTTCCCTCCTTCACCAGGAGACTTTGCATGCGGTATTTTCTCACTGTGGGAAACCTGACTCACTCCTTGACTCTGGGATCAGCCACGTGACTTGCTTTGCCCAACAGGATGCTGGCAGACATGACGTCAGCAAAGCTCCATGGCTTTGCATGCTTTAGCTTGCTGTCTCCTGCATCTCTGTCCTTGCTAGGAATACTCAGGTCGGTGTGTTGGAAGGTGACATGCAGGTGGGGCAAAGCTGAGTGACCCCAAGTGAAGCTGCAATCAGTCAACAGCCAGCCATTCCCCACACGTGAATGAGCCCAGCGGAGAGCAGAAGAACCATCCCGCTGAGCTGCACCCAAATTATAAACCCACAAACTCATGGGCTACATTTATGCTTATTGTCTTAAGGGGTTGAACTTTGGGCAGGTGTGTTAGACGTTATTATCATACTATACTTCTAACATGGTCAAATCTGCCAGCCGTTTCTGTTGAGATGTTGGCTGATCCATGGTCCTACCTCAATTCTCCAGCATTGGTGATACTCTTAGACTTTTTGCACTGCCTCACTGCCCAGATGATTGATTCCTCTTTCTGACTCAAGAATTCCAAGGCTTTTCAACATTTTCCTTCCCTTGGCATCATCCCTCTTTCTTTCCTGTTATTCACCAAACATGGAAGCAAATGGTTCAATCTGACAACTCCTCGGAAAATTTCCAGCCCCCCTCACCTCTTATATCTAGAGTTCGTTATGACACAGCCAGCAGCAACAAAAATATTTCATTACTCTGACAGACAGCTTAAAATAAATTTTCGTTGACATTCTCCAAGCCATTGTGGAAAGTAGAGAAACACACAGTGGGTGGGAAGAAGCTGACTGGCAGAGATACGTTTAAAGTATTTTTACACAAAGGGATGCATCTACAGATTTCAAAGCACTTGACACTTGGGTCGAAACTGCAATAGCTGATTTTCCCCAAACCATTTTAATAATGTATTCAGAAGAAGACTCCCTTCTTTCCATGAATACACTCATAAAGCACTCACAAAGCTTTATTCCTTTGGTGGGGCCTATTCATGGCTTCAGCTCATTGTAGGACCCCCATTCTTTTCCTTTTATTCTTGCATCAAAGCTCTAAAGTGCCCCTCCCCCACTCCAAGTACTGGGAATCAGTGGAGATTTTACTAGCAATGTGAAGAATGAAGTCCTAGTGCCCATCATTTTGGAAAAACTCCATGATGATGTCTTTCACCTTTTGTCCTAGGGAGAAAGAGCTTTATAAGCAAATCCTAATATAAATACTAAGGCCACAATATTTATTATTATCTGGGTAACAGCATGTAGGATACAATTCAAAGACATATTATATCCTTACTTCTGTCTGAGACATAACATCATTTCAAAAATTTGAGGGCTCCAGAACTGCTGGCACTCCTTTACAGTCTTCTGAGTTCAGTTTCAGGGAGGATTCCTGAACAATTAGCCAAGAAGTAGCAGTATCCCACAGGAGAGTACCTAGACATGAGAGAGACCCCTTTTTGCAGCTTCACCAACACTGGAATCCTCAGTAAATACACTGAGGAGGGTTGGAGTAGAAGAAGAAGAAAATGAGGGTAACCACTTATCTTCTAACACTATCTGTTTGTGAGCAAGTGAAGAACATCACTATATGTACCCAGAAATACATATGGGGTTTGTTCTACAGAGCATTGGAGAATTTGCTATATTAGATGGGGTGAGAGCCAGCAATATAAATGCTATTCCTGGCTTTAAGGGAAAACATAAGTTATATATGAAAAAAGACTCTAGAATTTCAACTTCTTCTAGGCTTCTTCAGTTTGGAATAGTATTACTTTTTGAAATTCCTCATTTGCTTTTATTAAATTGCACATACTTGGTATTTTGCATAAGGAAACCAAGAGACAGTGTGGGCCATAAAATATTCACTTCAGCTTCTAATTTTGATTCTGGAGCCAAATAATAAAATGGAAATAAGGGGGGAATATTCCAAAATGAGTCATAAGATCCACAAAGGTCTGAAAAAATGATTTTTAACTCACAGATCATATTAGAATATACATAAGCTAATGAATCATATATCAGTGCTACTTTTGAGAATGCTAACAGATGGCATTTCCTCTGAAGGAAAGTGAAATTTACTCATCTCTGTAGAAACCCATTTGGAGGGCACCTGGGTGGCTCATTTGTTAAGCGCCTGCCTTCAGCTTAGGTCATGATCCCAGAGTCCTGGGATCGAGCCCTGCATCAGGCTCCCTGCTCTGTGGGAAACCTGCTTCTCCCTCTTCCACTCCCTCTGCTTGTGTTTCCTCTCTCTCTGTGTCTCTGTCAAATAAATAAACAAAGTCTTGGGGTGGGGGGGCGGAAATCCACTTGGAGGGAAAGCCACTTGCTGGACCCACCTTTAAGAAGCAGAATGGCCAGCTGACCTTCAGTGCTGGGAAAATTATTTAACTTTTGGGAGACTCTGTTTTCATTTTTATAAAAATAAAAAAGGAAGGAAGGAAAGAAAGAAAGAAGGGAAGAAGGGAGGGAGGAAGGGAGGAGGGGAGAAAGGAAGAAAGGGAGGAAGGAAAGGAGGGAGGGAGAGAGGAAAGCATCTAATGTGTACACATGGTCTTTTTTGTTTTTGTCAGGATGAGACTGTTCCTTTATACTCATATCTAAAAGATCAGTATAGTAATCTTCTGAAACTTGAGTGATTTAGGGGTTAGGATAATTCTGTTGGCAGAATGGTTAAGGAATTAACTGCGAATTGAAAGCTGTAGTGAACATCTCTTGTTCGGGCCAGCTCCCTTGGAACACATATATTAAAAGAGAGCTTAACTGATGCTAAATGACCAGGCTGCAAAAAGATGAGTGAGGTTTTAATGTGAGGAATCTGGAGACTGGGACTCCAGTGGTGGGCAGAATGGTAGCAGTGAAGGGGAGATGACATTATCATGCAAAATTTTCAAGATGTCCCTGGCATTTTCAACACTGCTATTTCCCCAAAACAAAAAAATACCAAGAAGGCAGAAAATCAGGTCAATTGCAAGATTTTGACCCTTTGTTCCTGTAGGAACTTATTTCTCAATTTTCAGCGAGAGTCAGTAGGGGGGAAGAGGAACCTCTTTACCTGAACTGAAAAATTGACTACTCCAAGGATGTGAAAATTGCTTGTGATTGTCAGGGCTGTGTCACCAGAAGGTTTGTCCCCTAAAAAAGGAGTAATACAAAATTTGACTCTTAGGTCTCAGATGATTCCAACATTAGAATAGCCTTTTGCAAGCATTCCTTTTTTTAGGTATACCCATAATTTTTTTTCTTCCAAATTAGAAATCTCCCTACCTTCTTCTTTTTATCAGGATACTCAGCCTACCACTAAATCATCATTTCTTTCTTCAATGTGCTTCTTCTCTTTACCTCAAGTGGTATTCTGCCCATCCCAGGGTGGGTCCCCTGCCATTGCAATCTGGATCGCTTCAAAAACCTGCTAGCTGGCTCCAGGTGAGTGAGTGCTGTTTTTAAACCCAAATTATTTTGGGGGACTCAAGGTGATGGAAAGAGAAACACAGAGAACCCTAGGGCTCTCGCTGTAAATAAAACAGCAGGGAAGAATTGTTCTCAACATAGCTTAATCAGAAGACCCTTGGTTTTGCTCAAGGAAAATGCTGGAGATTTTCAATACTTATTTATTATAACAGGGTGTCCAGTGAAGATGAATTCAATGTAGAAATTATGTCAGTTGATTTTTGTATAGGCAGAAATCTGGGGTCAGCACAGAACAGATTTTTTATTGTTGTTCTGCAATAATCTTTATCCTGAAAATCTTGGCTCCTTACACTGGTAAAATCCTGTATGGTTCATTGCATTATTTGTTTTCAATTTATCTGTGTCTCCCTGGCCTTAGCATGGCTCCCCTGCGTGTGGAGTTTACTTCCAGACCTTTGGATTTGGGGTTTGACCATGTGACTGACCATGTGACACACCGACCATGTGACTATTGGAATTGGAACATAGGTGGGAAGGAATGTGGGATAACTGTGAACAGAGTCTTCAAGGTGCAGGACATGTCTCAGCTTGCCTTCTTGAGTTTCTAAATCTCCCATGAGAAGAGGATGCCCTAGGTAGCCATGGCTCATTCAATAGGGATCTCAGAGTGAAAGCACGTGGAGCAAACCTGAAACTGATGCCAACCCTACAGCCCAGCCCAGCCCAGCCAGTTGACCTATATCTGATCCATGCAGCATAAATAAGAAAAATATTCATTTCAGTCCACTGGTTTGGGGGCATGTTTGTTAAATACTATGCTACAACATGACTTAATAGGTCATAATAGTCCAGTGGGACCCATGGCTTTGTGGAAGGAACTCAGCCAAGCTGCTTTAATCTCAAGAAGAAGGAACTTTTCAGCCATCCATTTGGCTTTCATTCCATTGTTTTTGTTCTGACTTCTGCTGTTCACTCTTTGCTCTGCTACCATCGGCATGGTAAGCAATATTCAGAATGATCAGAAATATACCAATGATGTGGATTGGTAATAAAATAGATAATTCTTGGGCAGAAGAGAAATTCTATAATGTGCTAGAATGTAGATTACATTTGTAAAAGGGATTAGCTAAGAAACAAATTCAAACCATCTCACGGACAATCCATATCACCAGAAGAAACTATCAACACAAAATAAAGTTGACATTGGTGGCAATTTCCCATGATAAAATCTGCTGTAGAAGAAAAACTAAAAAAAAAAAAAAATGTAGGAAGTGTTGAAAACTGCAATAATTGGGAAAAATTAGACTTGATAGAGTAATCACCAGACAATAAAATGAACGATGAATCACTGAGTAAAAATTGACCAAAGAATCAAATCTTCTCAACAAAATATTGATGTGAAAAAGATAGCCCTGGGAAAATTGGGCTTGGTATAAATAAGGGTCACAGAAAAATACTCCCAGGAGCAGAAGCTGTAGTTTGAATGATCTAGACTAATGGGGTGCATTTTTTATAGTGTTTTTCCTTCACAAGAACATCTCCGCATTCCCTGGGGCATTGTGTATGTGCTATGGGCCTGGCCCCAGCACCTATAGCCTGGCTGTGTCCTGGGAAGGGAGAAAGTTCCCTGAGGAAGGACAAATGAGGACCAGTGGGTGGAGGTCAGGGTGGGGTGGAGTGGGGGAACATTCTTATCTCCTCAGGAAGCAGCACCCACCAGAGGGCCCTGGCAGCCAGGGTCCACCCTGCTGTATATGTGGATCTCGTATCTGGGAGTAGGTCAGTGGAACCATTCAAAGGGTCACCCTCTGGGGGTATAGCTCCATAGTAGAGCATTTGACTGCAAAGGGTCACCCTCTTACTTTTAGGCAATTCTTACTTATGATGCCACACTATGGAGTGTGGTGAGGGCCAACCTCTAGGGTCTTTCTCAGTTCACCTCCATCTGCCTTATGGTCAGTGGGAAGTCTCTCAGATTCTGGCCTTTTATAGAGAGCAAGTTATCTTTTAGAGAGGTCACCGCCTGAAAGTATGTCACCATTTTAAGCC
>RCUC01162031.1:0-27359 GCA_003697995.1 Taxidea taxus jeffersonii
TTTTGTGGTTTTTTTTTTCTAATATATATATATAGATATCTTTTTTAAATTTTTTAAATGTTCTATACACTAGTGGGGGGGGTTGTACATGATTTTTCTTTTTTTCCCCTTGGAATGCAGTTAGCAAACTCTTTTACCAGATGCATAATCTTAAAACTGTGTAAAATAATATTGCAATATACAGGTCAGTTTGCTCAGTTACGCTCCTCCTGGGCTTTGCAGCCCTCCTCTGTTAGCTCTGCTGAGCTCCCCGCCTTGACAGCTGTGGGGTCTTCAAAATTCCCAGAAGCCTCTGAGTCGACTCTGGAGCGTTTGAACCGGCGGTCGGGGTACTGACTGTTGTCAAAAGGCATACGATGGACGCAGAGGACGTGGGTCTTCAGGTTCCCCTTCTGAGAGGCACTGTAGGGACAGTATCGGCACTGAAAAGGCCTGTGACCTGCGGACACAAAGAGTGGCAGGTCAGCTCTGCTACTTGCCCCCCACGCGGCCCCCACGGCTCAGAGGCCATTGTCGTTACGACCAATAATATCAATAGTATGATTGCACTTCCTTGGCAGACATCAAATTAGCAAAGGGCAGAAAAGTAGCCAGTATATTTGGACAAAGAGTAAGTTACTTGGAGAATTAATAAGTTACCAGCAAAGGATAACTTGGCTGGGAGTATGTAAGATCTTCCCATCTTGGGGACAGTTTTAATGCAGGCTTTCCAGGTGACAGAAGACAATGTTCCCGACACCGACACCTGGTTTCTTTTTCTGTGAAAGGTTAGGTAGCCAGTATTTTAGGCTTTGCATGCCAAGACACAAAATCAAATGTATCATGTAGGTACCCCATGACAAGAGAAGAAATAAATTTCCAACGTTGTAGTGATGAAATTCAGAACTTTTTTTAGATGCTGAGATTTGAATTTGGTATGCTTTCCCTGAGAGATGAAATAGTTAGTCTTCCTTGTCCACACTTCCCCCAACCACTTAAATTGTAGAAACCATTCTCAGCTGCCAGACTATACGAAAATAGGAGAGGGATTTGGCCCTGGGACCTTGCTTTGCTGATCCCAGTTCTACACACACAAAAAGCCATAAACCCCTCCCCCTAGGATCCTGACTCTGGTCTCAGCACTAAGCCAGTTCACTTTCTTATCCCCCCACCAACTCTTGGAAGAGCAGCAAGCGGAGCATGACACGCAGGAGAGGGAGTGTGTGTCTGCAGTGGGCTAAGAGAACCCTGTGTCTCGGGGGCGGAGCTAGAAGTCTAAGCTCTTGGCATTTCCAGAATCTCAGCACTTCAAGAGGAGACAGTAGAATAAGTCTGGCGGGAACCAAAATCTCCAAATGGCCAAGGCCAATACAGTTTTCAAGAAGTTTAGATTTTGAATAGTAACCCTTGACCTCGACTTTTTCTCAACAGGCTCTCAATCAGGACAGAAGGCAGATTCTTGTGGCAATCTCACAGTCCCCCATGCTTGAGGCTTCTGTTCTGCTGCCCCGCAGACGTCCACACATTTCTGCCATCTTGAGCCACCAGGAAAGCATCTGGCTTGGGAAGTTCTAGGGGAACAACTGCATTCCCCCCCGATGCTTGGAAGCCGTTGAAGGGCCATTCCTGGAAGCCCATCTGTGCCATCCCACCCAGAGCACCCAGAGGGGTCAGGGCTCAGGGCTGGGTTTCATTTGCTCAGAAAAACAAACAAGTAAATAAATGGGCCCAACCGTTTATACCAGGAAACATCCAAACATGGTATTCATCACTTTCTCTAGAACAGTCATAGCAGAAGTCCTGTGTATCTACTTAGCAAAAATCTTGTTCCTGCAACACTGGAGGCCAACCAGACATTTGGGGCTGAAGCTCACTTTCATTTCATAGGGTTCACAGGGCTCCATTCTTCCTTCCTTCTTAGTGGGTTTGTGGAGAGAGCACGCTCTTTCTTCCCTCCTTAGCCAACGGATCTGCAAGGACGCATCTCGCCTACCCATTGAATCTTCCTCTTGCCCGTCCCCACTCAGAGGCTGGTCCAGTGTGTCCCAACTCTTGCCCAGCCTATGAACATGGTGGCCTGCAGGAAGGTTTCAAGCTTTCCGGGTGTCCCGCCTGCTGCCCAGCCTCCCCAGGAATACCAGAGCGGGCTCCAAACGTAGGAGCTTCATGTGATTTCCTTGCCTTAAGGCTGGGATGGCCACCTGCTGTCTGAGAAATCATCGGGACTTTCAAGTTCAGTCCTAGCCACCTCTCCAGGCTTCTCTGGAGCCTCCTCCCTCTGTCCACACTGAACCGAACCATTGGTGGTCTCTGCAAGGAGGCTTCATTCCTCAAGGTCTCCACACACTTGCTGGGGGACCGTCTCCCTGAAATACCATTTCCATGATCTCTCTTCTTTCGAGGCTCTGCCCAATGGGGATGCCAATTTTGTGGGCCACTGTGTATCAGTTTCCTCCTGAGTAGCTCTGGGCTCCTGGCCGGAACTGCTTTCTGGCACAGAGCGAGCAGGCATGAACTGTTTGTGGCATTGAATCATTATCTTATTCCTTCACCTTGCCTTTTTTGGACGGTATTAGAAATTTTCGGATAGCGTTTCTGCATCTTTTGCTTCCATTGCTGCGTCTAACACAAGGCTGAAATTGATCAACTTTCCTACTTGCCAAAAGCCAATTTGCAAATCTACGGACTTTGGAGTAAAGAAGAAACAAAACCCAAGGAAAATATACTTGCTGGTGTCCCTTTTGCGGAGCCTACTGTAGCAAGAACCCCGCCACTCAGCGGGAGGGGCCTGGACTTGATTGTCAAGGGAGAGAAGGATTCATTCACCAGCGTCATTCCCCCACCTGCCTTCCTGCTACCTGGTACCACCCTTAGGGCTCAGTCGCCTCACCCACAGATGACAAGGAAGGCCATGCGCCTGTGGGGAAGGAGAGCTGAGCCTCCTACTTCTAACATGGATTTAGGAGTTTAACAAAGAATGTTAAGTGACCCTATTCTTCATCATGTCAGAGTTAGGACATGGACAAAAGGGAGGAATCTGGGTGCCAGTGAGGGACAGTGAGTTTCAAGTGGATTCCAAGACTCAACCACTCAAGTCAAGAGGTTGCTCACCCCTGTAGACACAAAATTACTAACCCAGGATCGGTGAGAGAGGATTCATGGTACCCTTCTGGAATAATTCTTGAGAAAAGATGGCCCAAATCTATAGCTAATGACATAAGAACTAATTGAAGGTCATCCAAAGAACCTGAGAAGAACTGAGACACCAGTTCTTAGGAAGCCTAAGAAATGTTTTGAAGGTTTCTAGAAATATCTTCTCAGGAACAGACTTCATCTTCTGGGGTGCCGCCACGGGCAGCAATGTGACCGCTCACTATGCTGATTATCGTGGTTCACCAATTTATGTATCATATGGCCGTAAGTCACTGACGGACACTATCACCACAGTCTGACAAGTCTCTGGATTTAAGAACTCTGAATAATAAATAAATGAAAATGTGAAAAAATAAAAATAAAGCCAGAACTCTTGGTACTATGGTCCAAAGACTCTAGCCCAAGTAGGGGGCAAGATGGCCGTATGGTGGTCTTGTTTAATAAACCCACCTCAGGTCCCCAGGATTCAAAATGGCTCTCCTGTTCTTCCATTGTTCTTGCCCCGCTGTCAAGAACACTGCATGTGTACATTTGTAGGAGGAAGTCTGTACAATATGGGATCATAATCAACCCCGATCTTGCAATATACCTTGTAGATAGAAGCGTTGTCAATAATGATGGTAGTTCCTGACGGTTGCGAACACCTGAATCCTGAAACCCTCCGTCATCCTTTACATATAATTTTGTATGCTATCCTCCTTTTGGAGCTATGGCAAGATGAGGATGTTAAGATACAGTGAATCCGGACAGTTTGATTTTATAACAAATTTCCACCGAATCTAAAGTACTCAGATGCCCTAATTCTATGAAATCTTTACAAGAACCACGATTGCCATGTGTGCTGATAGGATACACACACACACACACACACACACACACACACACACACGCCCTTCTGAGTGTCTTGCTGAAAGGTCCAGAAGAAGGCCGTGTGTTCTCCCCAAGATCAAACTAAAGTGAAAGGTCTGTCCTTTGGTGATGGGCAGATTTACTCCCAAACAGAAAGCTGTTGTTATGCAAAGCACTTTAGAAAGCAGGTAAGTCTCTGAGTTCTGCTAAACCTGGATGAAGCCTTCCAAATTTCTCTTTGATATTTCTACACTTGAAGCCCCAGGCACTGGGACAAATGCATTGATGTCGGGGTCTGTTAGCTTTTGGACAGAGACCATGAACAAGGGCTTCAGAACAAAACCCTGAATCTGAGAACTCCCAGGAATAGTTCACTGTGGTGTTCAAATATTTGTGACCAAGAAGGGGCCCATCTGCCGGTAGAAGCAGCAGGAGGGGCCCTTGGAAGTCTGCTGCAAGCTTCTGCACTCCTGCCTGGGGTGGAGGAGAGGCTTATGGGAAATCCTTCCTCCCGATGGAGGCAGGACATCCAGTTCCCCAAAGAGAGGCTGATGCGGCCCTCAGGGTGACAGGGCTACCCTTTAGTGAGCTTTGAACTCTGCAAATTTCCATCCACCCCCTTTGAGTGGGATGAATACCAGCCATGCCACCTTGGTAACCTGAGAGATAGAGTTGACGATGCACCTGGATTTGCAGGTGGCATGAAGATGGTAAGGTTCAAGTTCAAAGACAGAAGAAGCTTCCCCATTAGCAGCCAGCATGGAGACCATGGCTTCTGTTCAGGGTAGTTCACTAAGAAGCACTGCACTCCACGGTGGCCCTTGGCCAAGATGAAGATGAGGAGCTCTCCTGGCTTGGCATGTTTGCTTTGCTCTCAGGTGTCCTCCTGCCACACACTCGGCAGCATGAGTCTGACCAGGAGCTTGGGTTCAAAGCATAGTTTCGTCCCTTGAGAGGCCGGGAGACTACTTAACCCAAACTTGAGTTTCCTCTGTATCTGGCTGTGAGTGAGGAATGGGATCTCTTGGGGCTTCCGTTCCCACGGCTTGAAAACAGAGGCGGGGGAGGGGGAATACTAGTACTCCCACCATAGGATGTTGTGAGCCTGGGAGGGAATCATGTGTCAAGTCTGGAAGGAATCCAGGGCTATAGAAATGTCAGCTGTCTGTCACTGTCATGCTTACTGTTCTCATTGTTGTCTTCTGGCAGCCTTTCTAAGCCGGGTCAGGGGCCTCTATGCTCTGTTCTTCATCAACGTACTGATTCAGCAGGTGCTCTCTGCCTCGGGGGGCCTTCAGTGAAAGCTTACAACATCATCTGTCCTTGGGGCATTTGCCCTTGAACCGGAGCTTTGGGAAACTGGACGACCTTCAGATTCCAAAGGAACAAGTTGTTAATGGTTGCATTTCACTTGGAGGAAGTTCAGCAAAGGGAGGTGAGGCTGGGCTTTGGGTCAGACCGCATGCTGGAAACATCTTCCCATCTAGTGGATCCTGATCTAGTCAAGAGCTAGACCAGACACACTGCTTTGAGGCAGTGTAGGCTGTGATAGAGTAGAGGTGACTGGGAGTTTCTAAGAGCTCAACCCATAGGAATGTGAGCCCCTCTAGGTCCTTCCACTGTTTTCACCCTCAAATCTTTGACCCCCCAAGTTTGCTGCCTTCTGCATACAGGACTCTCTCTGTTCTCCAAATGCTTCATACTCTTTCCTGCTACAGGACCTTTGCTCCATCCTTTCTTGTTCGCTAATCTGGAATGTTCTCTGCCCTACGTCATGTCATTTAATTACTGTGGTTGTCACCTCTAGCACACCTGCCTCTGCCTCAAGAAGGAAGTCCTGTAACCCCAGACTCACTGGTAAAGTCAATCAGGGCAAAATCTGTGGAGAGCTTCCAACAACAGTAGCTGAACAAAAACAATTATGTCTATCTTCTCCAACTAGACAGGTGGCTCCACGGTGCAGGGGCTGTGGGGTTTTGTTTTTTGGATTTTTTGATTATTGGAATGTCTCACCACCTAGCATAGTGCTTGTCACATCACAGATAGCCAGCAAGTATTTTTTAAGTAAAGGAAGGGATGGATGGATGGATGAATGGAAGGAAGAAAAGAGAAAATGAGAAAGAAAGAAAAAAAGAAAGAAAGAAAGAAAGAAAGGAGAGAGGGAAGGAGGGAGGGAGGGAAGGAGGGAGGGAGGGAGGAAGGAAGGAAGGAAGGAAAGGAGGAAGGAGGGAAGGAAGAGGGAGGGAGAGAGAGAGAAAGAAAGGGAGAGGCAGCCAGGAGAAAGGAAAGGGAGAGAAGTGCTCCTCCAGACAGAGGGACAGACCTGACCATAGGTGCAGAGATAGGAAGCCTGGGATCAGTGCAAGGGCCTGCGAGCAGGTCACAGTGATGGACGAGAAACCCAGTGAGGGAGCCAGGTAGGGGCCAGGCTCACAGGACCCAATGGGGAACTCGGCCCTCCTTCTATGGGAGAAGTGAGGGAGCCAGGTAGGGGCCAGGCTCACAGGACCCAATGGGGAAGTCGGCCCTCCTTCTATGGGAGAAAGGAAGTAGGGAGGCCTTTCCAACCCTGCAGCCTCAATTCCTGTGTGCAGCTGGGGCCCTGGGTGCCCCCCACTGCCCACCCCACTGCACTCCACTCTCTCTACCTCTCACTTTGAGACCATCAACATTTCCCATCACTGCCATGTGAAAAGTAAGTACATCATACGTTAATTTGTATTGTCACTGTGCCGTAGAGCCGTGGTAAAGAGCACATTCATTTTTAATCCACTATGAATAATATATAAATATGTATACAGTGTGGAGGGTCAAGAGGAGTAAGGAGAAAGCAAGTCGTACATTGTTTATAACAAAAGTGGGGAAACAAGATATTTTTCTTACTTGCTGCGATGGAAATATCTGCTCTTTCCCTGTACCTAAGGGGAAGAGGAAAATGCCTCCCCTTGGGGGACCATCCATTAATTACAGCTCCACACTTGTGGGCAGAGACGCGGCTGCCTCCACGGGGCCTCTAGACTTTCCAAAGTGATGGCTTTTCTTCTGGTGCAGGATGGCAGATAGGAAAGAAAGGGGGAGTCCGTGGCCAGCCTCAGTGTTTGGTCTTGGGACAGTCCATCCAGGCACATTTCTAGGAATTGTGCCCATTGCCCTCACAGTCGCCAGTAGGGAGATGTGCTAGAGAGAAATCTTCCCATTTTACAGATAGGACAATCAGGCTCAGGGAGAGTAAATAGTTTTCCAAAGTCAGGAATATGCAGTTAGCTGGTTTCTGGCCAGGAATTCAACCACAGGGCTATCTCACAGCAGAGGCTCACCTCGGCTCCCTCCTGCCGCTCCCCGCTAAGCACTTGCTGGAAGATTCTCCACGCAGGACTATCTTCAGTCAGGATCCAGGATGCTCCAGGAGAGAGTCTATGAACACCCTGGAAGGACGTGCACTATAATGTGTGTGTGTGTGTGTGATATTGCACACATCACATGCCAAGCCCCCTTGGGGACAACAGCCATCTCTGTGGCCTCGAGACACCCACCGAAGCCAGACACTGCACACATGGCTGTCACCAAGCCGCAGGACTCCAAGCTTCCATCCGTCACGCGAGTCCTGGCACCCAGCCCACTTCCACGAGCACACGCTGAGTACCTACTGCATGCATTACCCCAAGCAATTTGCTGTGGGGATGACACAGGACTTTTAGCGCCACGAGGATGGGAAGGACACCTGTTCGGCATGCCAGACACCATGCCTGAGCCACCGGCCACACGACCTAGCGGACACCCACTGCAGCAGAAGGAGGAAGAGTCCTGAGTTTGTGAGGTCAGGACATCCAGCTGCTTTGAACCAGGCTCAAATTCCTAGTCAAAAAGACGGCGCAGAGGACAGGCTCTGAGAGAGTCCTAGGAAAGGAAGAGCACTCTGGAGGAAGGACACGTGAGCTCTTTGGCCAGAGGCAGGGTCTACATACGGTGACAAAGGCACAGTTCCGGACATTGGGACGACGGCATCCACGAATGGAGGGCGGCAAACCCCCAAGTCGCGGTATATGGTCAGCCCAAGGAAGAGGGTCCAGAAGAGGGGCACGTGTATAAGCAGTAGGGAGTGGGGTCCCTGGGCTCGGGTAAGACACAGAGACATGGGCCATCCCCCTGGGCCCTCATACGACAGAGCCACCTCTCACACCAGGGAATGGAGAGGAACACTGCTGCCCTAGCTCCTAGATCAGCCCCGGCCACAGCCCACTGGCACCCTGGGTGGGCTTCGACCCTGAGAAAGCCACCCACAGCAAGCCCGTGGCTGACTCAGCTGAAGGCCCTTGCATTGTCCTTTCTGAACTACCTTCTTTGGAGCACAGGATTACAGGGTATTTGCCAGACCCCAGGAGGGTCTCCCACCACCACCTTTTATGGAACTGTTTTCTAGAAGGGACCAGCTGGTGTGGGGGAGCGGAACAGCTGTCAGGGCCAGCTCCCATGCGCAGGGCCAGGAGGCTTGGGAAGCCCACCTCTGAGGAGTACTAAGAGGAATCCTGAGCACCGCTGCTCCTTTCAGTACACCCCAACGGGAGAGCCCATTGCAATTCCTTGAAACTAAGGACATTTGCAGGATGCATGCTGGTAGTTAAGGAAACGCCCCCCCATCTACAGCCAGTTGTTTATGTGTAACCTGCAGACCAGAGAGGAATCCAGGTGGGGGGGAAGGCTACCAACACACTGTCCAGTGGGGCAGACCTCAGGGCGGCGGTCTGGGTTCCATCCAACCCTCCACTGCTGCTCTCTCTGAGTGTCTGCTGCTGGCCCTGAAGCTGCCGACTAGAGGAGCCCCTGTCCAGGACTCTGGCCATTGTTAATGGGCTCGGCAGAGGCAGTGAGATGAGTAAAAATATGCATACGCACAGTGAGCCAACGTAAAGAGCTACCTTCTCAGTTGCACACATTATATACATACATATATATGTATATATATATATACATATATATATACATACATATATATACATACACATATATATATACATTATATATATAATGTATATATACATATATATATATACATTAGGGAAATATATATATATATATATATTTCCCTAATTCCAAATAGACAAGAATGGTTCTAATCAGGTGCATAATTTATGTTTTCAGTTTTCAAAAAAATATTCATCCATCTAATCAAAGATGCTAAAACACTTTGGAATACCCTTAGTATAAATAATTTCAGGTTTCAAATTTCCTGTGATTTGGGTTTTAATCTAAAACACTACCAAAAAACATTTTAAAAGCAAATTTTGATCCGTGTAGCAATAGATTGGAGATATCCATCAGTGTGAACTAGTATTCAGTTTAACATCTATAACACAGATCTGAGTGTATGCAGGGGTTAGTAGACACACTTATCTTTCCTTGTTCTGTCCCCTGAGTGTGCCTAGAACCGTTGACATCCCAAGGGCAGCAAACCCATTAAGCACCCAGACTTGAGTTTTAGTACCATTCTCAACAAAAGAAACCCAGGCTGCTTGTGGAAATGGCGATTCTAGGGCTGGGACAGGAAATAGACAAGATGGTCCTGGAGCGTCTTTTGCCAGAAAGTAAGGAATTGCTCGAAACACCACCCACTGACTGGGGTGAGTCAAAGTAGCTCGGAGCCAAGTGGTAGAGCCCCCAAGGCCAGAGCTGGAACAATGTTATCAGCAAAGTGAATGACATAGTATCAGATTAGAACCCAAAGGTATCAACAGGCACCCACAAGTCATATCGACATGGCTCAATGATTGAATATGGAAGCACATGGAGAAGAACAGACAAGTGTCCTATGCATTCCACAGGCTTTATGGAATTTTCCCCTTAGAAGGTGGACAATAACTCCCACTCCTTCATGTGGCTGGCTGGTGACTTCCTTCCTGGGGAAGCACCTAGGAAGAGCACAGTGTAGAGAGGGAAAAAGACCCACTTCCCAGGGCAGACACCTGAGAACCTTAGCTGCATCGCCACGGTCCGAGTGATGGCAGTGCCCTGATTTGATACAGTGGGAATCCACCTCACTTCCTCCGCCCAGGAACCCACAACCCAAGTCTAACCATGAGAAATCCCAAGTGGGAGACATTCTACAAAACTTTCCTCAGAACTGTCAAGGTCATCAAAAATAAGGAAAGCCTGAGAAACTGTCACAGCCAAGAGTCACTTCGGGGGAGACGTGACAACTAGATGTAAAGTTGTCTCCTTGGTGGGGTCCTGGAACAGAAAAGGGGCATTAGGTAAAAACAAAGGAAATCTGAATAAAATAGGGACTTGACTTCATAATAGTGTAACAACATTGGGTCAGTAATTGCAGCAAATGTACCTTACTAATGGAAGATGCTGACAATAGAGGGTAACAAGCACAGTAGGAGAATTCCCTGTACTATCTAGGCAACATTTCCGTAATTCTAAATCTATAGTAAAATAAACATTTTATTTTTAAAGTTCCTTAAAAGGTGAATTTGGTTGATTTTCAGGGGACAGTGACAGCAAGGCGCCCCAGATCAGGAGATGACCACACCTGAGAGTGACACTGAAACCCCCCTGGAGGTGGGGGGGGCGCATGGGAGCACCCTGCAAAGCCTGCAGTGGGGGTAGGGAGGGGGGCCTCAGCTCAGATTCAAGTTAAGATAGCAGGAGAGCTCAGAAAAGGAGGCTGAGCTCCAGGAGGCAGCTGCAGAGAAAAGTGTGTGACAAGGAGGTATAGGAATCTTCCAGATCCTCTCAGTTTGGCACCCACCCCACCTCCCCCTGCTCCAGAAGGATGGGACTCAGGAGCACCCTGCCCTTCCTTCCCCAGGGCCTCAATGTAGTCCTTCCTCGGCAACTTCACACCCAGGCTCTGGCCGCTGCCATGCAGATGTTGCCTTAAACTGTGTTGATCTGTTTGCCTCCCCGTAGCCTCCCAAGCCACCAGCCTGCCTGGGTGGGCAGGAGACCTAGACCTAAGCATCCAAGGCTGCAGGCACTCACGGGCAACTATTGATCTAGGATCTTAAGTCATTCCCCGGATTTTATGAAAACATTTATGTTTATCATTAAATAACCTTCAAAGGGTCAATGAACTTACTTTCCTTCTTTGGAGATTTTTAGATGTGTAATATAATAAGACTCTAACAATGCCCTGTGTTTGTCTCTGGGTGAGTGATTTCATCCTGGAAGATGCTAAAGGAGACAAAAGAGAGAGGACACTGCTCTCATGGCAAGGCAGGAGCCAGGAACAGAGGGACCGCCAGCTTGCCCCAGGTCACACAGCAAACCTCCCCCCTCCTGCTACTCTCTTCTCTCCCGGCATTGCTGGGGGAGGGTGGGTACAGGAGTTGGACCACAGCACTCCTGCAGGTGGTTTTGCCTGGAACCAAGCTGGCTGCAATTTAGGTTAACAGCCTTAGAAAACAAAACAAAAACAACAACAACAAAAACAAAACAACAATAAAAAAGCTAGCAAATCAAAGTTGGATAGCATGGCTAAAATAAAGCTAGAGAGTTTTTTTGTTTTGGGGGGGGTTTTTTTGGTCTCTAATAAAATCTTAAGTGAAATGATTAACGTGGTACTCGGGAGGTGCCACAATGGCAGGGCTCCTAGTATTCATCTTTGCAGCTCCTCTCCTTCACCCTCTTCCTACCCATCTCCTCCCTCCTTGGGCTAGATACAGTTATCTAAAGTCCCCTTGGCAACAAGGTGGGCAGTAGGGACCTAAAGAGTTTAGCAAAAACAGTGACTGCTTGTGACGCGCCTCTAGGATCCACAGCCCACCCCAGAACAACAGCGAGGGCTCTCGGGTCAGAAGAAGGACTTCAGAAAGACAGAAAGGCAGCAGGTGCCCCACTCACAGCGAGCCAGTCCTCACATCCCGTCTGGACGTGCCCACTGACCCCCCCCAACAAACCTTCAGAGACTCCCTATTTCTTACCACAGCTTCCTGCTCCTTAGCCTGGTTTTCCAGCTTGCAACCCCTTCTTACCTAATAACCCACCACCAGGAATGTGCCCATTGCTCCCCCCCACCAGATTCCTCCCAATCAGACCCACCAAAGCGCCTCCTAGAAGCCTTTCTGAGGACCCAGTGGGCACAGCCCCCACTGGCACTCATCAAAGACTCCTCAAAATTGGGCCCTTCACTGTGTTCATCAGACATTGCCCACTAATGGCTTCCAGTGGCACAGACTTGGAGGGTCTCTCCCTTCTCTGGGGTGACGGGAAACTCCAGCGACCCTGCACAGGAGAGGGGCTGGGTAAGGGGCCCTGGGGGTTGTTTTCCTTGAGCAGCTACTTAGGAAGGGCTTGGGCCCCTGCCTTGGATGGGTGACTCCTGTACCCAGCCCCATTTTCTCGCCTTCATGGGGGCCTGGGGACACCTTGTCATGGGCAGCCCTATTTTGAACAGGCTTGCCTCAGTTTCCAGTCTTGTGAGGAGTGCACATAGACCGACCTTGCTCCCCTCCACCCTGATTGGTGTCCTTCTCCAGTAGGAGCCACGCCTCCTGACAGGTGACCCTCCCCAGACCCGCCCCCCCCCCCCGGCAAGGCCCCCCCCCCCCCCCCCCCCCCCCCCCCCGGGTTGTGCTCCACACCTGGGAAGCCCTGTACTGCCCTGCTGCTCTCTTCCCCAGGAAAATCTAAGTGCTCCATGTCCTAGAGACCCCTGGGGACTCCAGTCCAGGCTGTGACTACCCCAGCCCATCCTGAAGGCTCAAGGAGGACACAGGAGTGCGGGGCCATTTTCGGGCTCACTTTGGGTCACTGGGCGGCTGTGCATTTGCCTGCGTTGCCTGTGGGGGAGCTCTGTCCTTGAACCACACCCTCTCTTCCCCTGGTCCTCAGCAGTGCCATTTCCACTTCCTGTGTGATGCTGAGATGTCAGCACCCAACCTGACTGAGCGCCCCCAGAGCTCAGGTGGCCAAGCGGGCAGCTCTGTGGATTCCCTCACGACCCTGGATGGACACTTTTTCACCGCCCCCCTCAGAGGTCAAAGCTGGGGGGGCACACACATATTTATTTCTTGTCCTCAACACTAAGAGGGAAAACAAAGAGATTTCATGCAAAAACATAGATTTCCAGTTTATCTTGAAAAGTCAAAAGTTCTGGCAAGATCCTTCCGGAGGCAGTGGGTCAGACCTGGATCCCAGAGCTCCCCACCCTCCCAACCCCGACGGTTGGCCATGGTTCACCCTCGGGCCCACCTCATCAATCCTGGCACCGTGGGCCTCAGAGTCCTCGGGCTCTGCTTTGTCCTGTCGTGTCGGTGCCCAGCACACCCTGTGCCTCACCTTCTCTGGGGCCGGGGCCAGGCCCTGGGTGAGGTCTTTGTGTGGTTTTCTCGGGGCAGATGAGCTGCATTCCTGCACACACCCTGTGAAATAAACAAGTGGGTGGTCTCTGCTCATTCAATGGTTTCCTGTTCTCCATTGTGTGTCGCTTAAAACGAACACATCAGAGCTTCATTGTAGTTTCTGTTTTATTGTACAATTTAAATATGGGAGGGGGGCCAATATTGTAGCTTGGCATGTGTCAAGGGTGTGCTGTGCACTGTGCCACGCTAGTACAGACGTGGGGGGAGGGGCCCCACGCAAACACCGAAACAGTAACAGACGTCCAAGCCACTAAAAGCTGGTATCCAAGGTTATCTGTGGATAATTCACTACCCACTCTCTTCTTCATAAAAACATTAGTACATTTCTCGGTGGGGGGGGGGGCGGTCGTACGTTTCGGGGCCAGGGGAGAACTCACATGGGCGGCAGAAAATCTCACCAAAAAGAGTGTAGCGGGAACACTCATATTGCAGAAAATTCCGGTGCTCTTGCTTCGTATTAATGTGAGTTTATGTGTGAGAGAGAATCACACATCTCTCTTTTCATAAAGGAGTCAGACGCCCACAATCCATACCCACAGTATATACCCATATAGAAGGGCACGCTGGGTATATTTTAAATAGCTACTTTTTATCACGCCCAATTCTACAAATTGGTAGCGTGAACAATAGAAAATTACAAAGTAAGGAGAGGCAGAAGCATAAACTTTCCAACGTTGGGCTCTCTCCCACTGCTGCTAACATTGTCACCTGCCAAAAATGAAATAAAATAAAATAAAATAAATAAAGCAGCCTAGAAGAGAGGTGGCTTTTCTTATGAAGTCACAAAGGAAATGCTACTCCTTTCTTCTCTTTTTTCCCCTATAAAAGACTCTCTCTAAAATCAAAGGTGTCAGACTTTGCTTTCTCTTGCTGGCATGATCCAGAATATGGCTGAGGAATGACAGATGTCGGCCCCCAGCTGCAATGAAGCATGCTAAAGTTTCTGTCTAATCCACTTATTTCTCTGTAGTCACGTAAACCAAAACAAATGGGCCGGACTTTACATCAGGAAAAGAAGAAGAAGAAGAAGAAAAAGAAGAGGAAGAAGGGAAAGCAAAACCCACAGCAGGAAGACTTTGTTGCATAAGGCGAGGTACACGCCATTTTCCTCTCCGCTGGGAAAAGGCACCTCGTGGCGAGCACAGGTCCCGCAAAGTGTGGGGCCCAAAGTGCGTCAGCCAGCCCATGGGCCTCTGCATCCCATGCAAGGCACAGCCTCCAAAGGGAGAGGGTGAGGTTTGGATGGGGTGGGGGCCAGGGGTGACCTTCTGGGGACCCCAGGGAACACCCACGCCACGCGCGCGCGCGCGCGCACACACACACACACACACACACACACACTTACACACCAGCACACTCCCTGGTCTCTGAGCCGCTAAACCAAGATGATCACAGTTATCACCCGCTCCATCGTTTTCAACTACTTGAATAAATCCAGAGGCATTATAAACGGAGCCCGTGTGTAATTAAAGTGAGCGTTGTTAGACTCTTCATTTAATAAAACACTTGAAAAGAAAAGCCCTTGTAGGTTTCACCCGGCCACGGGGGGCGGGAGGGCAAGTGCGCGCGCGGGGCCCTCCCTCTCGGCAGCGCCCGGGCGACCACCTTGTGAACCTGCCCCCCTCCGATCTTGTAAGGTGCCAGCGAGGATCAGGAGTCCTGGGGCTCTGTCACCGCCAGCAGCTCCAACAGCTGCGAAGCACTTTCAGACGAGTCACAAGGAAAGATGTGACGGATTTCGCCCATGGCAGAATGGCGTTCCGTTTCTGGCCCTTCAGGCAAAAACAGTAAAGGCAAAGAGGAAAATTTGAGATTTCCCCCCTTAAACTTCCCACAACAACCTCAGCAAAACCACATGACTCGCCTTCTACAATCTCCCTGGTGTGTTCACTGCTACTTTGGCAGGAAATCAGAATTACTGTTATATAAATTCCATCTGATGCCAGAGCGACCATCTGTGAGCAAAACTGGTTCACCTACGTCTGCCTGCAAAGCCACTCTCCCAGAGACAAGGGAGAAGGGGGAAAAAATTTGATTAATTTGCAGAATGCTTGTGATTTGCTCATATATTATTATAACTGCTCATCAGCACATGACGAATTCCCAGCCCTCGGTGCAGGCCCCCATTTGGTTTCAGCAGTTCCTTGCGTCGGCACCTGACAGACTGCAGGGCCTCTAATGACTTTCAGATGCTTACAAACAGTAATTCTATCTTCAGAATAAAAAAGAAAAATCCGTAGGAAGAAAAGAGGAGTGAGTTCGTCTATTTCATTTCCTTCCTGTATATCAACATGATTTAACTCTTAAGGGCGGCCACCGCTCCAAGATGGGGCCTCCCAGGCCCTGCTGGGGCGGCCGCCTGCCGAGACAAAGACCCCCAGCTCCGGAGGCAAGGAGGGGGCCCGGCCTGGGGCTGCACGCCGCGGTGGGGGGAATGCCAGGAAACTCCCGGGTGCCGGCAACAGCCACCTCGGGCTCTGCCTCTCCCTCTGCGCTGCGGGACCCCTTACACGGGTCCACTTTTAAAAACCCTAATAACCTCTCCCATTCTCTGCAGACATCTGCCTCATAACTGGGCTTGGATTTCTGGCATACCCCCCCCTTCCCCTTTGCTTTTAAAACTCTGATTATGCCTTCTGAAGCCCTGCCTCTGTGCTTGATTGCCTGTCTCAGATTAGAGATTTTAGAAGGAGACAAAGACTTCAGAATGCACATCAGTCCCACATATGAGGACCCACAGAAGGAAAAGCGATAAAACGCGATACACCATCTGTCCACAAACAATAACCTGCGTGTTTGGAGGCTCACAAATTATTTAGCGTACAACCTTCCCAAATTACGGAGCCTTGAAACGGGGCAGAGGCTGGAAGTGAGACCTTCTTTGATGTATTTTGGTATTTCCCGGCCCCCCTCGCACCCCCAACCCCAAAACTGATTGCTAACTGTTGAGGAATGTCTCACTGACACTTGGATTTTTATTATCAGGATCTTCCTATTGTACAAATCCTGGGTCCCACATCCCCTGTCCCTACACCCTCCCCACTCTGGGCCACAGACATTTTGGGACGACTGGCCCAAATGCAAAGTCTGTCTCCCTTCACGTGCGTCAGAGGAGGGGGCAGGCCAGGAGGGCGGGGGACGTGGAGATCCTAACATCCTGCCTATTCAGCAAGCCGGTCAGCTGGTTGGTGTGCTTTCGGAAGGTATTCTAGATTTTGTTCAGGAAGCTTTTAGACTACACACAAATGGATACCCCCCCCCCCACCACTGGTCTTCCTACTCCCCTAAAAACATGTTCCTTTACCTTTCTTGCTGAACCCAGGCCATAGATGACTCACAATAATTAGCCAGTATCTTTTTACTCATGCTACAAAATTCCTTCTAAAATTATTTACTTAAATGGGAGGGAAGAAAAGGATCGGCTATCATATCACACCGTATATATGAATGGTTTTTGTTTGAAGTGAGTGCTTCCTTATCAGACATCCCTCACCCCTTTGTTTCACGCCTGGGACCTCTGGTGTTATGGGCAGGGCTTTACCACTCCCTGAGTCCTCCCAGGCCCTAGGAGTAGGCCCTCCCACTTCCGAATTAGGGAAAGCCAGGCCCATGATGGCGGGGCCCCATGATGGCAGGCAGCGTAGCAGGACGTGGGGCAGCTGGCTTTGGAAACCAGGTGGTCGGTTCCAGACGCTTCTCTGAGCCACCAGAGGACCCCAGGATCCTGCCGTAAGGATGAGACCCGAGAGGCAGCCATTTAGTGCCAAAGAATCCAATGGATTACTTTACATGATTATTAATAAACAACCAAACAAACATTTACTTTGCAAATTGAAGCATTTCTTTCCTGAGTCTCAAAATAGACGCGTCGTTATACAGAGAGGAAGACTGGAGCTGAATGGGAACTAAATCAGGCTTCATTACCAAATTCGTCGCAAAGCTTAATTATCCAGGTTCTAGTCCCTTTTTGGGAAGCTCCGCCCTGGAGCCCCCTGCCAGCTCCAACCGGGCCCAGGTTCTCCACGCTCCATGGCGGGACCGGGCCTTGCGGGGTCTCTTTCTCCCCATCCGTGGGCTCCTCAGGACCGTGGCCCTGGCCGGTGTGGCTGGTGTTTGATCCCAGCCCCAGCCTGACAAAGCCTTGCACACAGTAGGCGGCCAGCCAGCAAGCGCCCTGTTCTTGCATTTCTGCAGAGGTCTGGGTCCAGCCCAGTGTTCTGAATTGTAGCTTGTTTTCCAGACTCCCCTAACCTGATATCAATTAAGACTGTGTTTACACACACAGCTTGGCTGAAATTAGGGGGGGGGGGCGGGGAAGCAAGGAGGGGAGTCTCACTTGCATTCAAACAACCAGATGTTTATTTTATTTTTTAAAATACATGATGCCAAAGGCAAGCCATGTTGAGATTTTTTTCACTTCCTGGTAGCAAGCAACAAAACCAGATCTGCTCCTTGCAGCCCCGAGGAACGAGCCTGTGTGCCTCTTTTTCCGTTTCCCTTTCCTCCTCACCAGTGTGACCATCATGTTCTCCTCTTCCACATGCGTCCCACTTCATAAGTGGCCGACGGCTCCGGCACACGTTATGCTATGGGACACATATGGGGGCGCAGTCTCAGGGAGTCACATGAGGCCCGGTGAGCCCGGTTCCTGCCGGCCGCTCCGAACGCGCGTGGCACCCACACTGCTCCCAGGGCCCTTGGCTGTCCCCCAGAGGGACTCTCCAGGTTTCCATTTGCTATCTGACAATGGCATTATCCCAATAACCACAACCAATCCGAAGCTTACCCAAACGACTGAGCTTCCAAATTCCCTCCCCTCCCAAGAACAGTTTAGAAAACTGGGAAGGGAAAAAAAGAAATGAAGAAGCCCTCCACCCACCCCTTCACCCCTTGCCCCCAAGAAGGAAACAGTTTCTGTTTCTCTCACATCTCCAGCCCCCCTCCCACACACGCACGCACCGTTTTCGGCATTTCAGCCCTTCTGATGTGTCAGGGACTCGACATGGATCACCATCTCATTGAATCTTAAAATCAATGAGATGCTACTGAGCATTCAGCGAGAGCCCAAAGTCACTCCAAAACACGGAGGCAGGTGCAAAGAACAAGAGCTCAGGTTTCCGATGCAGACAGTCCTGACCTCAGTGCTTCACAGCCTCATGGCTTTGGGCAAACCCCAGCTTCTTTCCAGAGCCTCGGTTTGCTCATCTGTGGAAGGGGCTAATGCTAGCACCCTGCTCAGGTGGAGTGTCCAGGTCCAATGGAGCGACATGCACTGAGAGTTTAGCACAGAGCCCAGCGTGGAATCTGCCAGCATAGCCAACTGCTATGACCCTAAACGTCAGGTCCCTGAAGGGTTGTGCCTGCCTTCTCTCCAACCCATGTCTGGGGACAGACACGTCTCCAGCGAAGGGAGCTGGAGGCGGGCAGCCAGGGATCTGTGCCGGAACTCACACGCTGGTCCTAGGTGCTGGTACTAGCCCCCACATGGGGCTTCGCCTAGACGAGAGCTAGCCCTGCTGCAGCCTTAGAAGCACCATCACCCCCTCTCAGGCACATCCTTTCCTTAAATGAAATATTGAAGTCCATCAGGATGAAGTGGGGGTTTCAGAAGCTGTAGTAAAGAAATTAAAGCGACCGAGTGAGAGCGTTTTATGCACGCAGGATAACTGCCTTTTGATATAGCTTTTTACTACACATTTGGTATTATGGGTCCATAACAGATAAATGCATATCGTGGAATATAGGAAAGTGCCAACAATTGTCAATATGCATTCTCACACTGTAGTAAGAATATTCCATAAAATACTCTCAAAATATGATGGATGTACTTAACTCAGGGAGAGATGCTGCTGATGAAAATTGGGAGACAGGGCATCCTAAGCCCTAAGGAGGTTTATTAGACACAACCGCCCAAACTCCGCTGACATTTTAAAAAGTCCCTTGACACTCAGAACAAAGAGTCCTCCAGCATCTACTTTCTCCAAAGCCAGGACTCAAACACACACAAAAACTAAATAAATAAAACCCAAAACCTAGGCTGGGGTGATAGGAAGCGACAATTTGTGTCCATGAGTTGCTGACCCAGAGCCAACATGGACGTTGGTTCTCTTAGATACCTGCGAGGCCCCCATGCAGACCGGAACAGGGACACAGGAGGCAGGCTGGAGTGGCCTGGGAGCTGCCCTCAACCTTTAATCGACATGCTTCTGGGCATCTAATCCTCAGAATGAATTTTACGCTCAGACATGGTTGTTTTGTTGCCTTCACTTTTCCTGGCAGCCACAAACACATTGCTATGCTCTTAAAAAGAAATAAAATAAAGTAAAACATTACCAGCTTCCTATACTCATAATAAAATCAATCTTCTGGCTCTAGGACATTAAATGAAATAGAATGTCCCCAGAAAATACATAATAGTCAGTGTCTACAAGAATCATGCAAATAAAAGTAAAAATAAAAATCCAAAGGTCAGAATAAAATACTAAGCATATCCTACAGAAATAGATACAAGTATCTGTATGCATTTTATAAGTCATGTGTCCTAAAAGCACCCCTATCTGAATGCATTCTGGAATTCCTAATCTGTGGTTTTTGAGTTTATGAAGTCAATCTTCCCATCTCCCTGAGATTTAGACATTATACACACGGACAGTAAATAGACCTTCTTAATTGAGCTGATGGGTTGCAAGTGAACATGTCCTTGAATTTACACTAAAAGACAGACGGCGATTCTTTATAATAAGGGATTTAGCCACCGACTTCCCTTTTGTGTGGCAAGGACTTTGTCAGTGGACATATTTAAGTAAATAGTGCCCAAGAAGATAGATTCTGCCTTAAGGACGATCATCTCCGCGGGTCAGACGCGGGCGGCAGAACTCGCCTTTGACACGCTGCCCCATGTCCGAGAAGGGAGCCCGGCGCAGTGAGAGCTCAGATTCATCAAAGTTCACATTTGACTGACTCCTCGCAAGCCAAATGTGGGAATGTGGCAATCTGCAATTTATTTAATTTTAATTCAATTTTGTTTCACATCCTGTTTTGCAAGTCAGCGAGCTGGGCGAGGGCTGCCAAAAAGGGGGTGAAATGAAGAAGAGCAAGAAGTTCCCGAGCGGGCATGCATTAACAGCCCAGTGTTTGCCCGGCCGGCGGGAAGCCTTTCTCCAGAATCCACCCCTCGGTCTGCGAAGCCCGTCGTGCCCACAGCATCACAGCCTCGCTATCTCCTCGCTGAAGGGCCTATTTGTCTGCTTTAAGTGAAATCACTCAATTCTCAAAAGTCAGTGGAGGACTTTAGAAGGGGGAGGGTTCAGATAGGCTACTACAAATAAGTTCCATTAATCAAAAGACACAGTGTAATGTAACTAATATTTTACAATTAGGGGAGACAAGATGAAACTAAAAGCCATCTATCTCTCTTATACCACACGATCATCGATTCATAATCGGAGACTGAGAGTTGCACAAAGATGCATTTACTGGACCGGGGGTGAGGGGGGTGGGGGGCGGGGAGGGAGGGCCGGTCTGAGCCGAGATAATGAACACGATGAGAGAGCGCGGCGCTGAAGGCTGAGGAGAGATGACAGAGGGGCTCAATGCTGACGGATGACATAAAGACGCGAGCAGATACCTGACAGCCCGCGGGAGCCGCGCCGCTCCTTCCCCAGCGTTATGATCCTCAATTATCTTGGTGAGGGACTAAGAGGGGAGAAGGAGGAGGCAGGCAGGCTGGCGGAGTCACTGGTCACCCAGCGCGGGGGGGGCCCGCTGCCCGGGGAGGCCGGTCCCGGGTGGACACCACTTTGCGGGGGCTGTGGTTTCCATTGTCAGCGCTCCTGGGCACACGGGGACAACAGGGACGCTTGCTGCTCCATCTGTTTTGTCGTAAAATTCCTAAATCTTCAAAGGCAGTCATTTTTTTTCTTCCACTGCCACCTTCAGGAAAATAAAAGAGTTGGCCCTTTCCAAAATAAATACCTAGATAAATATATAAATAAATACAAATAGAAAGGGGGAGTGTGGGTTTCCTGGGAGTTGGGGCTGGGGTGGGGCGGTGGGGGGAAGAGCTGCAGGATGGGCTGCTGGAGACACCGCCCACCCCCTCCGGAACCAGCAGGAGGAAAAGAAGAGGCTGGGGAAATGGGAGAGCGAGCCAGGAGGGAAGTTGGCAGGCCCCTTCGTGGACCTGGGGATCAGGAATCTTGGGGAGGGAAACTTTCTCTGGCCAGCGGGGTCTTGACTCCCCACACATTCCCCACCCTGCCCCGTTATTTCTTTGTAAAGATACAAATGGCTTCACGCAAATGCTCATGTTGTATGTCTTCCAAACAAAGGAAAACAAATGATGTCCCAGGCAGCAGAGTAACTTGGGAACTCAGCAAAATGGCAGGACCGTGGGGCAGGTGGCGGAGGTGACAGGGGTGATATCGCCCAGCCGTCGATGAAGGCTGAGGGCTGTGCTCCCCGGGCGGCATCCTGTTCCTTGGGCTGTGTTTCCACCAGGCCAGTTCTCGACTCCACGACACAGTGGTGACTAATGATGTCGTATGTACAAACCCCAGACTGAAGCTCGAGGTCCAGGCAAGCCGTGATTTTCCACATGTTGATGCTTTCAGATCCTACCTTGACTGTTTCGTGGGCTGCCCGCCTCCCTGCCCCTGGCCGCCTGCCCTCTCTGCCTTGATGTGGTCTCCAGGTGGCCGCAAGTGCCTGTTCGCATGCAGAGCACCAAACCGGATGGGGATCCTGGAGTTTGATTTCCCTACAAAGCGGTGGGGAGTCTTGTGTCCCTAAGCGTGTGCACACACACCCCCGACACACACAAATAAAAACACTCCTCAGTCGGAAGAGCCCCCAGATGTCCGGGACTTTTCTGCCCCTGGCATCTTCGGCAGCTCAGCTGGGGCTGCAGTGAGGGCAGGTGACGGCTCTTCCAAGGGGCTGGTTCCAAAATACCCTTGGTGCTGTCATCTCATCTCTGGGGGAGAGGGGTAAAGCATGGGAAACCGAGGTGCAGGGCACTCCTTCTGAGCCAGGAGCCCAGTGGCCCTGGGGATCAGAAGGAAGGTGCTCCTTCCTCTTTGGGGTAAAACCCAACTCTTTCTGAGGACCTGGCGATCTAAGCGCACCAAGGAGAAGAGGGCTCTGGGAATACAAGGGAGGTACTGAGTCCACTCTGACGAGGCTAATCAGAGGGCAAAGTGTTAAATAAAATCAGTCCCTGTGGCCTCAGTAGCCATAATTGAGAATGGCCTATATCCACACGTAACGCCCTAGAAACAGCACCAAAGCTGTAACTGCCCCTCCCCGAGGCCAAGTTTGAGCATTCCAGACATAAATAGGGTGCAACGGCATCTGCCCTCCCAGGCTAGGCGAGGACCGGTTGGCTGGTCAGTGAGGTCAGGTCTGGGCTGCTGCACAGCTCTCCTATCTCATCAATCAGCCCCTATGAGGTCATCCCATGAAACGCAACAGCGAAAGACGTCCGAGTTTACATGCAGACCCTTTAATGCGAACCAACTGAACCAAGCCAGCGCTGGATAGAATAAGTCATGAAAGCCAGCCAAAGCCAAGCCTTTAAAAATGAAGTCCCGGAGATACAGTTCGCGTATGTGGTTTTAACCTCTCCAGCGCCACGACGTCATCCTGGAGAGGAAACGAGCATTAAGCATGTTCAGGTAGAATGAACATATTTACCAAACCTCCTCCATTCATCCGTGGAAATCCGATTTATTGTCTTTGGATCTTTGGAAGCAGTCTGCACACTGATACTTTAACGCATGTGTAGATCACGCTTGGTCTTGGTTCAACACATGGTTCCTTTATTTGTGGTCTGAGCCAATGCCGGACAGGGAATGATACAATGTTTCAAGAGGATTTCTAAAGTGAGATATTCTTAGGGGAAAATATATGTGTAATATGCTACAAGGTGATGCTACTGTATCCAAAACAAAACAAAACAAAACAAAAAAACACGAAAGAGCAGTGTTAAAGGAATGAATTCTTAAGTTGAATGAGGTAGAAAGAAAGGCATGGATTCTATGTTGCTCTAATGACCCAAGCTATGTCCATGGACAGGAAATCTTAGTTGCATGTGTCGGAGGCACAGCCCACCCCCCGCCCCAGTTGAAGGAACTATGGGATAGGCTTGCAATGGGGTAGGCAACAACTGAGTGGCTTTTTTTTTTTTTTTCATTTTCCAAAGGTTCTAGAAAATCCACCACCGGTCTGTGATGATCATGGGCTGTGACCACCAGCTTCTCTGGTTCCTTCATTAGGAAGATGGTGTCCTTGAAAAGGTATTCAACAGAGAAATTCCTTTCCCCTTTCCAGGGACATTCAATTTTCAGTTCTCAGTGCTAAGTACTGACAGGAAGAAAGGCGGGTGGAACACATGGAGAGGACATGAGCAGAAAGTCCACTCAGCTTTGCCTCCTGGTCCCAGACTAGGCAGGCTTGGCAGTCCCAAGAAATTAAATAGCAGAGGTTTTCAAAATGAAAACAGAACATTTCCACAATTATTAAAAAAAGAAGAAGAAGAAGAAGAGAAAAAAAAAAGGAAAAAAAAAGGCTCTAATGCTTTAAGACTCCTTGAACTCCAAACAAATTATTTGGAAGGTTATTAAGCCTGGAAGGTTTTTCAAATTTCTTATTAGAATGGAGATTACTTAGAGCTCGTGGCCAAATTACATACAATTTGACCCATTTCTTCTCCACCCTTTCACATCATTTGATATTAGGCAGAAACTATTGTTCCAATGCTGAAATTCATTATCCTCTTCTGCAGCCGAGGCCAGGCTGGAACATTCCCCAAGACCTGGCTTTCAACCTTTTCTTGCAGCCTTAAAGGTGGTCTCTCGCGCCACCTAGAGGACAGGCGGCGGCATGGCACGTGAGTCACCCGGAGGAAAATTAAATACAGCTGAATAATTGAATGAGAGGGCAAGTTGAATCAGGGGTCACCATCTGTTTGACTAGAATTGTTGGCACATTTCAGCTAAGCCTCGCGCGCCTCGTAAACATGCTTACAGTTATCATAGCTCGCGTTGCCCTAAAATAAAAGAAAATTGGTCCTAAAATAAGCCTGAACTAATTAAACGTATACCATCTTGTCGTCATGGAGACCAGAGTGAAGGTCACCAGTTTCTCATGGCATTCAGGAGGGTGTCGGTGCCAAAAAGAGACAGGTGATTCTTTCAGCTCCTGGGGAGAGGGCATCTCAGGGGCCGGAGGGGCTGCCCCTGGGGTGGTGCCCAGGGAAGGAGGGTACCACCCACCCGTCCCACCCCACCCCCCAGGCCATTCTTCCTCTTGGAGCCCAAGGGGAGGCAGACAGGGGAGCAAGGAAGACCTCACAAGTCGTCTTTGAAGACCCCAGACCCCAGGTGCCTCCTGCCAGTATTACTTAGTGTTCTGCCCCTTTGGCACGTCTGCCCCTGGGGATGGGGGTGGGAAGGCACCGTTCCAAAGAAACGGGTGTCATGCCTGAACCGGATCCCTCTGCCAGCTTCATCTGAGAGCTGGTCCTTTACCAAGAATCTCGATGCGGCTGGTTGTGCGTGCCTGTGTGAATTACACTGTACTCTGTGTGCGCGCGCAACCGGCGCGGATGTGTATTTTGGGAGAGAAATCAATTCCAAGGGTACATCTCCTATTCCTCTTAATCTATCACGCCCACCTTGGGGAAACACGTACCAGTGCTTGCATCCTCGGCACACAGTGGGTGTACACGGGGGGGGGGGGGGGCAGCGGGGGACAGCTATGTGCAAACCCAAAGCTCTGGGGGACTCAGAAGCGGGGATCGAGTCTCAAGAAAGGAAGGTGCAGGGACTTGAAGAGGCCGCTTTTCTGACCAGGTGGCCCTCCAGCCCCTCCCTCTGTTCTCTCCCAGAGGCAGCAGCCCCTCTCCTCTTCCCTGCCTCCCTGCCTTGCTGAGGCTGCCCTGCCTTCTTCCTTCCCTTTTGCACCGTCGATTATGCACAAATCACTTAGGAAAGACATAGTGGAGTGACCCCAACTTCAGGGAACCTCCTTGGGGATACAATTAGCGTCTGTTGCATCCCACGTTGGCTGGGCTGACACCTTCACGGACTCTGGAGGTGCTGTTCTCTCTCACAGGCAGAGATGCCATGGGGTGGGGGGGTGGGGGTAGGGGGGGTACCCAGAGACCAGAGCGTGGAAATGGACCGAGGAATGGAGCCACTGCTGTTCCTCAGTAATTAGGAGCCATCAAATGAGGCTGGTTTGCTCCTGTCTCCCTGCCTCGTAAACCAGGCAGCCGGCTTGCTTCCTGGAATCCAAATCATGACAATTGGTAGGGAAGGAGAAAAGAAAGAATTCAGGGCCACCAGTAGTATCTGCTGAGCTGGTGGCCTGGGGGGAGGGGTGCTGTCCTAAGAGCTGGGAGGACACTTTGGCCCCAGGGAGCTTCCAGGCTAGCAGTCCAGCAAAAGCAGCCCAGGGTCACGAAGGAAGGATTTCCTGTGCTTTGTGCCAAGAGCTCACTCTCCACTGTGCTTTCAGCTAGGGATGCCCCAACCTTACCAGCCCAGATGCTCCCTCCTCCAGGAAGCCCTCTCAGATGCTTCTCAGCATACAGATACTCCTCCCATGCTCCCTCTACCACGTAGTACACAGGCCTGGCACAATTGCTTATGTGTACTTGCATGTCAGCGCCTTGAACAAGTTTGCCTGGAGCCTGGATAATCAAGACACTTCAAGGTTTCTTTATCCCAAGAAAGCTGAGTACCGACCGGCTGCCGGCTCCATGGGGCTCCATCCCAATAACAGGGTTTGCCTATCCACGAGGGATCCCAGATCAAGGAAGCGTTCCTCTGGGGTTTGGAAAAGTTACAGAGCTTGTGAAATGTAAGCATTTGGGGGAAATGAGGCTGTGCTTGGGATGGGGTGCGTATTTCTCCCTGTCCGGTGGGCAACCTGGAGGAAGGCAGTCATCGGGTGGGTCTCTGCCTCCGCCTTTCTTGCTCTTGTTGTGACACAGGAGCCAAGATTGTCCTGGCTGGCCTCCCAGACCTCCTAGGGTTTTCTCGGACCCCTCTTGGTCCAGGCTATTCCCTCCAGCCCTATCCTGGGCCCCTGCCCCTCCCTGCCTCCTCCCAGTGCCCTTGGCCTTGGCCAGAATGCTCAGTGGAGACAGGGCAATGGGTCAACCAAGCCCAGATAACCCGGTGGCGGGAAATTTGTTCACCTGTCCACCATGCAAGTAACTCCAGCTCCTGACAGAGGCCGGAGGGTGGGGCCTGGGGACACACTAAGACCCCCGCCCTGTCTAAGGGACAGCAGCTGCCCAGCTCAGGACTAACTATGGCCTTGCAGAAAAGCAGGCCAAGGTTGGCAAGTCTTCTACATTTTCCAGAGGAGTCCGAAATGCAGATTTTTATGTGAAATCCTTTGAGTCTTAAATGTTAACTACCAATTCCAGGCCTGTAGAAGCTCTGTGGGGCCCATACTGATCATGTCTGCAGACGGCTGGGAGCCCCCCGACACTGGCCTGTAACCTTCCTACTAAGCTACCATCTGGGAGACACCTGAGCCCCAGCCCTGGCCCACAGCCATTCCCCCACCTGTCCCGTCCCTGCTGTCACACCCCAAGGGCTTGTCCCCAATACCCCAGGCAGCTTCTTCTTTGCAGGAAGGATGTTCCAAAGAGGTCCCAGGGGGTAGACCCAGCCCTCGGCCCCCCCAGGCACTCATGGGCAACTTTGTGGACTTTGGTCCTGATGCTGGTGCTGGTGCCCCACACCCCTAAGGCGTCCTGGTGCCCAGCCAGCAGGTCTTGTCCTGCCAAGAACACCCATGCTCTGTACCTCCTCTCTCCTGCCTTTGCTGCCCTGGGCCACGTCTCCATACTCTCTCTGCGGGCATGGAAATCGCCCTCTGCTCAGAGACTCTTCTGGAAGGGTGGTTAAGTGGAAGGAGTTATTGATGATACCCCTCATGGATGGAGTAACTTACAAAAATAAAAACCCATAAATAAAATCTTTAAAAAAATAAAAA